>DWAO01004993.1:0-12191 GCA_018230605.1 Heliconius congener
TAAGTAAATGTTTCATCTCCTCGAGTGGGGATCGAACCCACAACCAGTCGGTTTTTTTACAGTCACACTTCGTGCCGCTGCGCCACGACCGGCCTCAATATAATATCAACAAGTGGCAAAGTTTGTTTTTTATAAAAAATAATTCCTTAAGAAAATTACAATTCAGAAGTTTGAACATGTGACCGTGTGTGGTGTGTGAACCATAGCAAATAGAGTGTCACCAAATACTGTCTGGAAAAGCGTAAAGCTATCATCAGTTATCTTAATAATATCACCTTTAGCACAAAATAAACATTAAGTGAGAAACCAGAAAAAAACGATACTTAATCTAAATCACCAACAAAGTAAACATACTAAAATAAAACTGCTATAAGCATTTCATTCAGCATAATATACTTTTCAAACAGTGCTCTATCTCACATAATAGAGGAATCTATTTCCCGGGGCTGTGTTTACCCGCCGCGCTATCATCTTAAAATATATGTACGTATGTTCAACGAGATGTATGTCTGTCTGTCCCGATACTTTTTAACTGTATCTTTGAAACTAGATCGAAGTTATATATAGCTTATATATTATGGAGTATTTAATACTAGTTTTATATATGTTTTTTTAAGCTTACCTTGTCTACTTCGGTCTTCAGTGACAGTTTGGTTTCGTTCAAATTTTCTAACACATTTGCCAAAAAAGTAGAATATAATGACCTGTCTAATGTCTATAAATTTTTCATACGTTTACCACGAAATATCTTATATAAAGTTTATAGTGTCATTTATTTTAAACATTAAAACAATTAAACATGTCATTACAATGCAATTAATAAAATATATTTAACATAATGATATTTCTTTATGCCTCTAAGGCTGATCCCGTTGTAATACGAGGACCATTTCTTGAAAGTTCATTAACTGTTTAAGTATAACAGACCTACAAAGGAACCTACAACGACCACTGGTAATATTTATGCACAAAATGTCACATTTCGTTATGCCACTTTATAAGTAAGCTGTTGGAGTGGAAATAACATACCGAGTTATTAAACATCGGTTGACCTTTGAAAACACATCATCAAAGATACTGGAGGAAGGTCACGTAAAAAGCACGAGGATCCCCGAAGGGCAGGTATGAAGAGATTGATGACAGTGGACGAGGCGAAAGAGGTATATAGAGACCATAGCGTTTGGCTCTCCGTTCTCTCTGACTACCCCACTAGGGATAAAGTGTGAAGCTAAGTTAAGTTTAAGTGAGTTATTAAAATTGGGTGATCCTCCAGTGAAAACAAGAACAAAATCATCTGACGAAAAACATTGAAATTGATTTTTTTTATAAACGCACAATTTTCTAAAATAAAAATAACATTTCATATAATATTAAGCAAAGTCAGTATTTATAGGCTAACTCAATAATAATCTATCGAAAGATTTCTCGATGATGTCACGCTTTTGTGGAAATTTTTCGGATCGAGATAGCTTTGGGTAAGCCTCCCTCCAATCCCCAGGCTCATTAGCCCCGTAAAGTAAAATATTAATATTTATTTTGTACTTATCGCAGTATTTTATACGTGGATTTTAAATATTTTAAATGTTTTTATTGTAGTATCTTATGGTGCATTAAAGCCCTCATGATTTGTTAAAGTAGAAGAATCTTAGTGTCAACCGGCACCGGCAAGTTTTCGAGACATAGCGTTTTATAATCCTTTCCTTGTTAGCAGAACGAGGAAAGGATTATAATATAATATTAAATATTAATCGAGGTGAAAGTAAAACCCATAGGCGTCACGTTTACAATCAGAGATCTCGAGGCGAAGCCTCGATCTTACTTTCAGAAAAGAAGCTTTGGCTTTGCAATTCTATAAGTATCTAATATCTATAAAATAATTGCAATTTGGAAATCTCTGGTTCACATATTTTATATGAGTATATTTTACAATTGATTATTTATTTTAGCTAGATGGGGTGACGTTATTGTGATCAGCTGGATGCTAAGAGCTCAAGATAGAGCTAAGTGGTGTCCCATTGAAGAGGCCTTTGTCCAGCAGTGGACTCGGACATGTTGATGACGATATTTTACAAAATATAAAATATAGTTACTCACTAAGAGAGATATTAAGATTTAAGGAGATATCTTAAAAAAATATAATAAAAATCATTTAAGTTTCAATACATTATATTACACGGAGTTCAATCAATAAACTCCATGTATTTTTCACAAAAGCAATATCATTAAATTGTTTTCTAAAAATATGTATTTCAATATACATACAAATTTTATGCATGAGTGAAGTTCGACACCAGCGTCGTGCAATTGAATAATTCTGTACAAGATATTTATGACCTCAATCTTCAATTCTAAATATTTATGTTTATAACCAGAGGTTAGTCGTGGCGCAGGGACACAAAGTGTGACTATAAGCACGGCTGGTAATGGGTTCGATCCCCACTCGAAGAAATGAAATATTTATGGTAAAGGAGCCTAGCCTAAAATAAGTAATTCATTCGTAATTAAAATTTTATAATAGAACCTATTATAGAACCCCTTATTATAGATATCCCCTAGCTGGGTAGATCCAAAACCGTTTTACGCTCAATTTTTCGAAACATTACATGTTGAGTAGTGAAACTCAAAGCAAGCTTTGACTACCACGACGAGTAAATGAAAATAATATTTATTTCAAATTCGACATCGAATCGAAAACCATTGTTTATAGTCAAACGCTGTCCCGCTAAGCCACAACGGCCTATAACATATTCAGTGTTCAAAATATGCATGATTCGAGAGTATAACTTTGTCATGTTTTTAATATCCACAACTCAGAATTTTCCGCTGCCCACATCCGCAGGGTACCTTTTGTAAATATACATACATTACATACATACATTTGAGTGTGTGTACAGAGCTTTTATGATAATAAGTGTGTAGATTAGGAATTTTAATTCCATTTTTTTTTATTAAAAAAAATACTTAGCGAGGGTGCTTTTGGCGTACATCCTTTTTTATAAATTTACGATATTTGCTTAAAAGTGAAAGTTTGTTGGGTCATTTGAAATTGAATTTTGAAATATAAAAATCGTTTTCATATTTATTTGTATAGTGTACACGACTAAAATATGCAAGAGGAACTAATAATACATAATTATTTTGAAAAACTAAGGTATTTTAGACCCATTCTCTTAGTGAGTTATGTAATTCATTATAGCTCTTAAGGGTTAAAAAGGAATGAAATGATTTATTAACGAATTATTCTACCCACTACAAAAAATTATATTAAGTGAAACAAGATACGAAAAAAGATCCTTCTTTGCATTTTTTTATTATTAATACATACATACAAAATTCATTCACAAATTTTGATTAAAAATGAGTTTCACTTTAATATTATTATAATTAAATACAATTTGATTGTAATGAAGATGTATGTGACTTCTATAATTAGAGCTTTTCAGCGCTAAAACAACCATTTTAAGTACGTAGGTTTCGGAATGGACAACGGTAATTACGACACAACTGTACGGGATGGCCGTATCGCGTGACTGCGGCGGTACGCGTGGCGACCTAAGTTTTATATTTAATTTATAAGTAGAAAAATCGGTTTTAATTGGGGCAAGGAGTTAGTTTTAAACTAAGAGGAAATTTAAAAAAGCTAAAATAATAATAAGGCCGCGTCCGTGCTTAATCAGCTAGGTATGTGCCACTGCGCCATGAGGTTTCTCGAATTAATATTAACAATTTCTTGAAATAATCTAAAATAAAAGTAGAAAAAGTAGTCTTTTTGAATCAATAAATCAACAGTAGTATTGTAATCACGTATTTCGACTATGAATGACTCTATCATAACACAGAGTGAAAAACATTTAATTACAAAATAGAAAATTGATAATTTTGGTAAGCAAAATATTTTTTAACAAAATAATTAAAAAAAAAGTATTAAAGTAAAGTAAGTATTAAATTTTAATATGATTTTATGAAATCATTATTTGAAATTTATTTTCGTAATGATATTACATTATTAATTATGACGTCACACGTTACCAAAGCCGCTTTCGATTTATTAATTCTAATTTTACTACGATATTTTCTTCTATTAAATACACCTTAAACACATAACCTATTACAAACACCCAATTCAAATTCAAAACTTATCCCGCGCCCTGTACCTAATACTAGACGCGCGTCGAATAGCAATATAGTAAAATAGTGGAGGGATTTTTTCACCACTTCACTTCAGCTTTACGCCCAACGAAAATTAATGATGCAGATAAACACCGTAATAAGACATTTGTGATGCCTCCCCTGTGTTATTATGTGGGAAATAAACCTTGAAAAGGCTTTTTTAACCGACTTCAAACAATAAGAAAAAAACTTAACGATAGACAGAGGTAAGAGAGGGTCGGTAGGTTAAGGCTTAAGACACTGAACACCGTTTTCCGCCCAATTTCTGAGACATTGTCTAGTGGGAGGTGGACCTCAACGCCGTATTTTGTAGTCACCGTGACACACGCGATGATTGAGGGTACGAATAACACGGAGGAACGAATAACTTTATTCATTTTTTCCACTCTGAGTAGTAAGAAGACTGAGCGAGGCGTTGAGTCCCGTTGCTTAACATATAATGTACCAAAAACTGGGTTAAAATTTTAGAATGGAGTAACTTAACCCTAGATTCCGTCTGCCTACGCTGATATTAAAATTATACACTTTCACTTATATTGATTAGTCTCTGCTCAGAAGCGACAAAACGAGAAAGAGTCAGAGAAGCAAAGATAAAAGAAAGTACATTAAAATTTTATGCACTCATTTCTTTCGTAATGCCTGTACTATTCAATTTATCAGATTAACTCATAAAGAAGTCAAAGTGACCAATAAAACGCTTGAGACGTATACATTTTACGCCTTATATATAGTATAGTCTATTGAGTAACGAGCTAACGCGTACAACGTAAATATTATAATAAAACTGACTTTTTTAGATATGGCTATTACTGGGCAAGTGTAAATACTAATCTATAAAATTAGGTGTGGATGTTGTAGGTTTTGTTTGGATGTTAAATTACCTAAACGCGGCGTTGAGTTCTGTCACGTAAGTTCGCGAAAAAATGGTAAACATGTGAAACAGAAGGTCATCACTGTAGGTTTCAGTTTTCATCAAAGATATTTTATAAATGATACAAGACAAGCTATCCAGAAGTCTTATCTTCTACAATATCTTTGTAGATATGAAGAAAAAAATGTGATTTTTTTTAATTTTTAATTATCTTATTTTCACAACAGAAGAATTTCTTTAATAATAGATAACTTTTCAAGTAAAGCAGCTGAAATATTAATAAATAACTATCTAGACAAAAGATTAAATCTAAGACCTAATTTAAAATAAAAAAAAGAATAAGATCTATATATATATATATATATATATATATAATTTGATTACAAACAATTACTTACATACATTAAATTATTAGTAACGTTTATAATTAAAAATAATAATAATAATAAGCAAGCAAGCCTTCCAAAGGACCGGTTTTTTTAAATCTGGGAATTAAGAACTAGTAAGAGATAAGAACATTGAGGATAAGTAAATATGTAAATAATTAATAAAAATTAGCATTAAGTTTGTAACTGGGGTAATTGTTAATAAAAGGCTTTTTTATTTTTATTTTATTTTATTTATCTACACAAAAGCGTGGCACTAAGTGCCATCACTCATCAAGGACTATTTTGAATATAGAAGAGAATATAGCGAATGGAGTGTCTTAACACTAGATTCCATATGGAAGAACTGTAATTTATATCCTATTATAAAAATAACAGCTTAATTAAGTAAATGTCGAAAATTCCTACTTTTCTCTATTGTCGCTGATAGAGACGCCGACGTTACGAGATAAAACTTTTTATTGGCAGAACGCTCCAACACTTTATGAGCTATCTGCCCGGACTAGGGAGCTACGAGGACTGTGGACCTCGGAACCAAATGAAATAACAAGAAAATCTATTAACCCATGTGTAAAACTCTTATTAAAACTTATTACTAATTGACTGATAGACAACACAGAGACGAAACTGCTATATTTAGAAAGTTGAAACGTGATATGGAGGTAGATAGATAGGGGATCATTAAGAGAATTTCTCGAAATTCTTACGGGAACGAAAAATATAGGACTTCCAATTGTACATCATAAAAGTTGTAGATTACTAGTGCCCAATAAACCTTGTGAATTTAATGAATATTAATCATTATGATCACTTTTATTTAGTGTATAGTTATCATTGACGCTTTAATTTTAAGAACATCGATAGACAGTTAAAAAATATTTCAATAAACTGACATTTATTTATTGTTAGTGTAATAATGTATATACTTGTTTTATTTAATTATTTAATCTCGGGTCTTGTATATTTTTTCCGTCAACTTTTTTATGTCAAATAAAGACAATAAATATATTTATTTATATTTCTTTATTATTTTGCACAAACAGATATTTTCTAACATGTTTTTCACCTAGTCCTTTGCTTTTACAGTGGAACCTATCCCATTTTTGTTTCGCCCGTTGAAGAGTTACGACGGGATGACAATACAAAGTTATCTTTCGATTTCACTCACGCGCAAAACTATAAATAAACTGGGCATGTAGAGAACTTTAGCCGAATTCACTTGGAGCCCCTTTTTTCTTTTTCCCAAATCATTTTTGTTTGATCAAAATATTATTTTTTGTATCTCATATGTTTGGTCGCTCTATAATATGTTTAGTAAATAAAGATATTGATTTTTTTTCTTATGTTGCCATGGTTTTATTGATAGTTTTGCTTGTGAATTTAAATAACAGATGCTCAACGTTTTTTCTCACAGTGCAGGATAAAGGAAGACAGAGTGAACTTTGTATTACATACACTCCGTTCCCCACTTTTCGTCTAAAAAATATATAAAAAACAATATAAAAATAATATATTTTAATTTATATGTAACATGTTAAAGTAGTAATACATTACGAAGATGAAAAAGTATGAAAAATACATCTTTATAAAAATAAATTATTCTTGATTCAGCTGAGCTTTCGATTTAAATTTACTGAATAAATATTAAAAAGGCTATATTAATATAAGAATTTTGAATATTTCAGATGGTTTTATACTTTCTTTGCTTATAAAAATATAGACAGAAAACCTAGACTAGACTATAGACACTCCGCTGCCCAGTCTTCGTCTTATTTTCAAGAGATTGAATGTGGTGTGGTGTATCACCGCTGCGCTTTGTCTTCTAGAGCAAGTAAATGAAACAATTCATTCTTCCGTACAGCAGGCTATCGGTGCTGTTTCACTGCACCATGTCTCACAGTCCCTTGAATATCCTAAATAAAAGTCTTCACGTATAATTCGCGTTTTATAGTATGAGCAGAGAGAAGGAATCAACTAAAATTAAATTAATAATAAAAAGAAATAAAAGACGTACTTTTTTAAGCAGAACACATTAATAACACGAAAGTAATAAGCACAAACTCAGCAGTACAGGATTATGTCAGCCATATCAATCCCATTATCAGACCAGGTCGATAGTCCCATAATATTGTATTCTCATCATCTCATAGTGTGTGTAAATCGAATAACACACACTATGAGATGATGAGAATACTGTGACTGTAAACACGACAGATTACGGGTTCGATTCCCACTCGAAAAAATGAATTCGTTCTGGCTTCCAGGTAAAGCGCGGCGTCATGTTTCGCCACTCAACACGCAAGGCAAATACAATTCAGCAAACAAAGTGGGGAATAATGTGTACCTTAACACTGGGCTCACTCTGCCTACACTGAGACATGCTGCCCTGCTACTTCTTAATAAAATTGTGTAAATAATCTATTTTCCGGTAATTAGCAGAACCTCTCTACAAAAATGTTATCCAAGCAAATACCATAATATCTAGAGCAAACCGACAATACATTCTCTAGCATAATAAAGAATGTAGACCGTAGATTCCTTTGATTATGGCTCTAAAGATTTTTAAATGTCACAACGTGCACAAAAAGGCCTAGAAATAAATCGGCCTCTCGTGGCTCCAAGTCTTTGAAGTGGAGATAACGATGACTAATTCAGATACCGCTATTGTGGATCTCATAGAAATTCCACCGACTGCGAAATTATTTGGCATTGTAAATTAATAAATTGTGTGCTTTCATGTTTTTCTTGTTTGGTGTTTTATTTTATTTTATTTGGACGTGTACCTTGGGGAAGAATATCAGAGGAACGTGATTGTGTTTATTATAGCTACACGTAATTAGTGTAGAGGCCAGTCGTGGCGCAGGGGCACTAAGTGTGACTGTAAAATCGACTAGTTGTAGGTTCGATCGCCACTCGAGGAAATTAAATATTTTCATTTCTTCGCTCTAGTGTCGACGCAAAGGGCGGCGTTGAGTTCCGATATTTAAATTTCCCTCTGCATAAATGTATGCAGAGGGATGCACTAGGGAGTGTGTGAAGCTGATTCTATTTGATTAGATTTTAATAATTAGTGTTAGGCAGTTGTGGCGCAGTGAGACAAGTTTGATCGTAAATGTAATCGTTGTAGGTTCGATTTACACTCGGGGGAATGAATTATTTTTATTCACATGCTGTGATTATAAAAGAAAGCGAGATGTTCAGTAAATTGAGTGTTAAGCGCTTAACATTAAAATCGCTCTACCTAGTTTACTATTGGCATGTAGTAGTAGTACAGTATGAAGCTAAAAAATAAATTTACAACAGCTTTCTATATTAGACACGCCATGTCACAGTCAGGATGGCCGAGCGGTCTAAGGCGCCAGACTCAAGGTAAACTTGCCTACACAGTAGGTCGAGCTGTTCTGGTCCTCTCTGAGGGCGTGGGTTCGAATCCCACTTCTGACATCACTTTTTATTATTGTTTTGTGATTTCTGTTTTTATTTTAATTTGACATATGTATTGAGAGAGTAAACTTTTAGTAAACATATCAGCTCTTTGGTTTTTTTTTTTATGAAAAAGCGTTCGGGTCACCTGATGGTAAGTGATTACCGCCACCCATGGCCCCGTGCACACCAGAGGAGTTACAGGCGCGTTGCCGGTTTAAGGTGGGTTGGGCTCCGGAGCCCGGCATTACCTGATGCGAAACGCAGTGGCATAAAGCCACTACTTCACGCCTGTTTTAAATGCCGGGGATGGTGGTAATGATCCGGTCGAGTCCGGTAGTATCTATACTTGAAACCGTTGCCTTTGGTATAAAAATTTGTGATTTTTAAATACTATACGGATAATATAACACTGAAGTACATGATGTTTTTTTTCAGTTTAATTTAAGGAATTGGGGTTTTTGAATTTTGTTTTCAATACGGACAGACCGACTGACGGATAGAGAACGAGACTGACATTAACAATTTATAAGGATTTCAATTTCTGTCTTTTAGTTAAGAACTATTAAAATGTGAGGATAACAAAAAAAGAAAATACCAAAATTAGTTGTGAATGCAATTAAATACATATATTTTTGGTGCACTATATTATTAATTTAATTTGATTTGATAACACATGTTTAAGTTTTTCTAAAACAATAATACAATTTGATTCAATTAGTAAAATATACTTTGTCATAACTATACATTTTTTTTAAATAAACCAAATAGAATCATAGGAACTGATTTTTTCAACCATTTCCCGACGTTAGCTTTTATTCCGATGATTAAGCTCGATTTTACGATTCTATCAAGTTACCCTCCGTGTTGAGATCTGTGACGAATTTTACGAGAATTTTATAACCCTTAGTTAAATAATAATATTAGGGCGCATGTTTCTTTAAATGTCGTGTTTGCTTTTTATATACTTTATAAGTGATGCCGTTTTATTAGTTCTTTTGTTAAAAATGGATATTGTATTATACATATAATACAATAAAAAATTTTAACAAGAGAAATAAAAAAATGGCATCACTTATTGAGGGGAAATGGTTGAAAAATCAGTTCCTATGATTTAATTTGGTTTTTTTAAAACAAAAGTTATAGTTAAGACATAGTTTATGATTCAATTTCATTTATTATTATTATTTCTTAAATTTGATCAAATTGTTCCATTGTATTAGAAAATTTTGAAATAAACAAATGAATTATAATATAGTGGAAATATACACAATTGCAATCACAAGTAATTTTGGTATTTTTAATTGCTTTTTTAAAGTGTTATTCCACACTTAGGAAAGAAAAATACTTATTTAGAATACGTATAGAAATTTGAACGTATCATACATTTTATATCTCTATCTCATATTATCCATGTAGTATTTAAAAATCTTATATTTTTGTACCAATGGCAATGATTTCAAGTGTAGACACTACCATAGAGCTGAAATGTGTAAAAAATTACACATATATTTATTTTAAAAGTTTACTCTCTCAATATTACACATATATTGAGAAAGTAAATTCTAATTATTTTTAAGTAAAATAAACACAGAAGTCACAAAACAATAATAAAAAGTGATGTCAGAAGTGGGATTCGAACCCACGCCCTCAGAGAGGACCAGAACAGCTCGACCTACTGTGTAGGCAAGTTTACCTTGAGTCTGGCGCCTTAGACCGCTCGGCCATCCTGACTGTGACATGACGTGTCTAATATAGAAAGCAATAGCTACAAGAGTAAATTAATTTTTTTGCTTCATCATAGGTAACATTAATAGATATTATACTTATTAAGAAAGCGTATAAAGATTTAAACGTAGCGGGACTTGAAGCCGCGCTTCATTGGAAGCCGGCCGAGCGCTCTGACCAAGTTAACCATACGTTACTTATTTAGAAAACGTATAAAAAATTAAACGTAGCGGGACTCAAACCCGCACCTCCTAGAAACTGACCTGGTCGGTTTCCAAGCGACGCGGGTTCAAGTCCCACTAAGTTCAAATTTTTATACGTTTTCTAAATAAGTATTTTTCTTTCGTAAGTGTGGAATAACACTTTAAAATGTTTAAAAAAAACCATACGCTCTTCGATCATTCTTAAATTACTTTTGGAAATGGAATAACATTTTACAAAAAAATTATAATAATAATAATTTCATGAAATAAAATTAATCTTGATACAATTTTTATATTTTGATAATTTTCTTATAGTTCTACTGTACCGTATGTTATCTAAAGACAAAAATATTCAAACAAAATTAAAGTCCAAGAGCTCTTTAACACATTCCATTTCTCTGATAGGTTTCGGAAGGAAATTATTATAATATATTATTAACTCTTGTAGCCGCTGAAAAAATCAATTTATCAAGATATGCGTAGCGACGGCGACAGTTTGATATATGATACCATTGTAAGATGACATTGTGACGTGACGGGTTATATGAGTAAAAAATACTTACATATAGGTTAGTGGTATTTTATTTGATAAGGATTATGTTTCAGATTCGATTCTTGTTATGAATATCGTTTCATCTACGTGTTGTTTGTAAGTCACTCAATAACAAAAGAATTATACGAGTATGTATGGAGATGAGGCCGTCATGGCGCAGTAGCACAAGCATGTGACTGTAAACGTGACTTCTGTGGGTTCGATTCCTACTCTGGGCAATATTAATATATTAATTATAATTTTATTTTATTAATTAAAATTTTAATATAATTTTATTAATTAAAATTTGACAGAAAGTGGCGAACAAAGTGACTTAACACTAAATTTCCTTTGCTGTAAACAGCTTAAAAATTAATCAATCTGTTATTATTTATTTGAATTATTCTTTACCAATAGTAAGTATAGGTAATTATTTGTCAAGCGTGACGTCTCGTAACTACTGATCTGAAAAAAAAAATTATTCCATAGACAAAATCTTTACTTTGAAGCTTCCTTACAAATAAATACTCAATAACAGACAAACAATTTTTTTTTAATCAAAAAAGCAAACAATTGAAAAATATTTTTCAAATATTATTACCACAGATCAATAAAACTAACAAATCTAGTCCCCACATCCACTCTGTGTTTCCGCCTCGAGCAAAACCGCTTAAGCACGTCGAATAAGTTATAGCACTTACGAACTCATAGTACGTAAGTTTTATAGCGATGATTTGATTGAATTGAGCTTGCACGGAGAAAACACTCCACGGGAGGCTGTAAAAACGATGTTATTATAAGGTCTTATAGCTTAGGCCAGTCGTGGTGCAGTGGCACGAAGTGTAACTGTAAAACCGACTGGTTGTGGGTTTGACCCC
>DWAO01004994.1:0-12189 GCA_018230605.1 Heliconius congener
AAAGTGCGGCGTTGAGTTCTGCCACTCAACACGCAATGCCTCCAGAATTCGGTAGGAAGTGGGGAACGGAGTGTCTAACACTAGGTTCCCTTTGCCTACTCTGCTGTGCACGGGAGTGTGAAGCTGATTTATTATTTGATACCCTTTTGGCATTTTGGATAGCCATGAAATTAATGAATTCTAGAGGCAATGCGTATTGAGTGGAGGAACTCAACGCCGCGTTACCAGAACGGGATAATGAAAATACGCAACCTATCACGTTAACAGCTGCACGCTTATATACCTATCTGCTGAAATGGCATGGCGCACCAGTATTCTATCCGTTCTTCCTTTGAAGTAATTTACTGTTTTGGGCTGGAGTAGATAATAAAGGCGAGCGTTAGTACAATATAAATGGGCCTCCTAAAGCCTACACCTGTGGTCGCCAGTCCAAGGCACTGCCACGAGCTTAATAGTATTAGTAGATATATTCTACTTATACTATTAAGCTCAATCTTAACATTTGCTGTTAAATAAATAATTTATTAAAGTAATAAGTATCATAACGTTGATTTATTACGTTATTTAAACACATAAAATTACACTTTGTTCTTATTTTTTATAAAATACTTCAAAAGCTTCACTTATTGAAAGATCGAGTAGATCAAAATCAGTTTAAATAAAAAATAGGCTATGTGCCTATTTTTAGAGGCCGGAGCCGTATCTATTTATCTAAAACTGAAAAATATCAAAATTTAAACAAATTCTTTCGATCGATTTAGTAAAAGCATTAGGTACCTAATTTTTGTCCTGAATATTTTTTAACAAAAGTCTGTCACCCTAGTCTGTTTTCTGTCACTCCACTCTACGTGCGTCCATGCGTGCTCTCTTTACGATCAAAGACAACGCGTGGAAATATGATTGCAAAAGGATAACGAGGTGGTTTGTATTGGTATAATCTCAAAGGTGATTAGTTCTTGAAATTAAAGGAATGTTCTCGCTTTATTTGATATTTGATCTAATATTATTTTTACTTTAGAGTCACGTTGTATGCTACATGTTGCTATATGGTAGGCAAAAGAAACCTAGTGTTAAGACACTCCGTTCCCCACTTTCCACCGAGTTCTTGATCGAGGCATTGCGTGTTGATTGTCAGAACTCAATCTCACGTTTTACCTGCTTGCCAGAACCAGGAAATATAAACTATTAAATATTTTATTCCTTCGAGTGGGAATCTAGCTCACAATCGTCATGTTTGTACACAGTCACACGCTTGTACCACTGCACCACGACGGCCTTGTTAATTTAATTGAATAATTAGCATTGTTACTTTTTAAACCATTATTTTAATTAAACTGTTCTCACCTCCTTGACAAAGAGACAATGGCATTATAAATATACGTGTCTAAATTATTGCATGCTGAGTTTTTATCAGAAATTTCAAATAAATCAAATTTTCAATAATTTTGATTATTTACAATAGTAACTCGCTAATAGTGAGATCTTTGATTTTTTCACAGAGTATTTTTTCAAATAGATCATAGTTATAAAATTTATATTAATAAATAATACTTGTATTAAACATTGAGAAATTGCCTAACATCGTCTTTAAACTTTGTATAGAGTCTTCGCTTTACTTAAATAATAATAACAATATAGGATTTTGGAGGTCTTATAATAATAAGAATATTATTATAAGACCTCCACAATTTCTACCTACGTCCTAGCGGAACATCTTGCTAACAATACAATCTAAATCTACACGGCCAACAAGGTTAAGATGATCGTTTAATATGAGAACACGAAATAAGAAACATAGGGCCGCTTCCCGGAGATGAGCACCGGGGCGCATCTGGAGCCGATGCTGGTTGCCTCAGCATGCGATCCATCGGCGGTAAGGTATTGAGCAGGCGGGTTCCCTGGTTACAGTCGTTCGTCTGCATTCGTCAACATACCTACCACCACCAAAGCTGACACACACAGACGTATTCTATGCACAGAAGAAATGAACCAATTTGTGTGCACAAACTTTTTCATTATCCATTTAGATACCTACTGACGACAAGAATAGATCCCACAGCCCATTTTAAATTACCTACACTAAGAGAAAGGAAGAATACTTAGATATATTTAATAAACAAATTCTTCAATAATTTTACTCCATAGATTTCAATTTAAGCCATATTCATAATTTTAAGAGAAATACAGTTTTTTTTAACTCCTTTTTTATAGAAAAGGACAAGGCAAACGGGGGGTTCGGGTCACCTGATGGTAAGTGATTACCACCGCCCACCACCCCGTGCAAAACCAGAGGAGTTGCCGGCCTTTAAGGTGGAGAATATTTGTTGGAAGTACTTAACCGAGTACAAGGAATCCCCCAGTATATTCATCTGCCGCGCTTTAGTGAATCCCGAAGTCCCCGCTTCGGTTTTCACTAAACTTTACTATAAATGCAATATGTATAAGGAATCAAACCAAATCAGCTTCACGCTGTATCCCATATACAGCAGGGTAGGCAGAGGGAACCTAGTGTTTAAGACATTCCGTTCCCCGTCAAGCTTTTGCCTTGTTGCCACAGTCAAGAAATTGAAATATTCGTCGAGTGGGGATCGAACTCACAAACGTCTCGTTCAGTCCCACCTTTGTGCCTCTGCGATACGACGGCCTCCTACATATACTTAAGTCAATAGTCTTCTGTCTAAATTGTCAATTGTATCATCCATTTGCTATGCTTTTTGATGTACATTATTATTTTGATGTATATATTATATAGATATTTACTTACTTAATAATATATAATGAAATAGAAGTTGAGTAAGACAATAAAACTGCTAGGAAGATTTTGTTGTAATTTGTTTATTTTTTCACCATTTATCGTAAAACGTTTCCTACGGCACACCGCGCGTCGCAGTCGCGTCGCAGTCGCGCACCATTATTCCGCCTTGTGTATGTCGAGTGATACATGCACTCACCTAACTCACTAAACTTAATACGACAACAAAACAGGCGTCTACAGAAATTTTGAATTTCACACATATTAGAAAAATAAATAAGCGTTTTATTATAAGAAATATAGAAACGATACATATCCATCGTAAGTACACACAAGCACCATGTCGCAGTCTGACTGCCTCCTTACCGTCCCACTGCACTACCGATACACACCACACCACGCCGCGGACGAACTACACTCGAAAAGCTTTTTAGCAATTTCTCGATACAAAAAAACCGTCCGCGGCATACAATTTCGCTCCAAAAATACATAAAATACAAGATGATAGACACTGGCCCCCAAGGATCGGCTTCAGTGACGCGAAAGAAACTATCATATAATTATATTATATATAAAATGTTTCATCACTGCGGTGGCAGTGAGTCACCTCATCAGATCACTCTGTACTCTGTACTCTCCACTCCGCAAATACACTAAATTATAAGTTTTATGACAATAATTCGATCAGGAGATCTGTTAATGTTTCGACGTCATCAAAAGCTGGTGTCGTACAATAGAAAATAACAAGTATGTATATAAAATACCATTACAATATAATAAACCTATAGGAAAATTCATCACACTTTGCAATCTTTGGATACAAATCTCCGGGCGCTATCGCACATCGCGGGCGTGACGTCACGTACGCGCGGGCGAGGGGCGAGGGCGCCCGTCCCAAGCTGAACCAGTCTCAGACAATCGAGTCGTGTCACACACGAGTTAAAACATTTTGAAAACATAATTTAAAGTCCAAAAAATTTATCCTCATCACATGAGCCACTTCAGTCAACATTTACATACATTACGATATCAATTACCAACTACACATATTGGGTGCGCAATGTGTTTGCTCCTCCACGCTGCTCGGCAAGATAATATTGATACTTTCAAATTATAGTTTTACAAAACTCTCCATACACAACACCCAATATGCCAACATGGCCGTACCACCGTACCTCCGTACTACCTACCGCACCTGCCCACAAATTGTATTGCGTTCTATGTATTTTAAAATCAGCATGCCTAACTAGACGACGCCCTACGGAACACAGTTCGTATCCACCACCGTCCTCGCTCTAATGAAACACTGGCACGCGATACGCGCCGATACTATACATACAATATGAAATATTTAGGAAATAATATTTCGAAACGTTAACCCTACAAATCATTTACCATTATTTAATATAAACTACAATCGATTGGCAGTATTCGTACACTTCACCCCACTCTCGTGATATCACACTCCCCGACCTATACATAGTAGCGCGCACAAGACGCCCGCGCGGGCGTCCGACGTGCAGACCCTTACCCTACCGCTGTCCCGCTAAGTAACGACTGCGAACTCTATCCTGCGCGAATGACTGCTCTCTGATGCCGGCCGGCCGAGACCCGACCGCTGTTTCCGTTTCCGTTACTTATCCATTTCAGGTACTGGTATTGCTTAAATGTAATATATGAATTTAGAGGTGTATCACATGGTGGCGGCGATCGGTGAGTGATGAAGCCTATAGGGAAATACGCCGACACGTTCGGATAACCCGCGGCGAACAGCCCTTAGTGCCTTGAAACAAACCTACCGCGACATAAAATGTAAAATAAATCAATCACGATAAAAATATGAGTACATGAAACAACGTATATCACTGTGATCTATAAAATTAATAAAAAATCAATACGCAATAATGACTATGTGAATATAACCGGTCAGGCCGCTACCGGCTATTCTATTGCTAAAGTGAGGAACAACTCGACGCGGAGGCGGAGGCTGCGACGGCAGAGCGAGCTCCGCGACATCAAACGTAACGCACAGATAAATTATCTTTTAGCAAAACATCAATCAATATCAGAAATATAATTAAAACTAACATACTATTATAACTCTGAATCTTTTTTATTATTTTTTTTTTTTCATTTTCCAGTTTCGATCAGTATCTATTAAGTGCTATGTACCGTATGTATAACGAAAGGAGCGGGAGCGGCGCGCGCGCTCGACGCCGACACACATCGTGATGACGACAGCGCTAAACGGCGCCAGATTTCAACTTATCTTTATTCTTGTCATGTACTTATTATAATTACACTAAATGTTAAAAACCTGCAGATTGAGACGCGCGCAAAACTTACGTTTGAAATATATTCTGGGTTGTATTGTAGCGCGGTGTGTCGGCGCTGGCGCGAGTGCTAATGAATATTATAATAATTGACTATCACATGAGACGGCTCACGGGACTCCTCCACGCGACGACACTTATTATGTCTCAAATGCACAGCTCAGGTCGAACACTCAGCATAGACCTTGCTATAAGTTAAGCTGCCATCATCCAGATACGTAACTGCCAAGATGGTCTCTAATATTGATAACAGTGATTGCTTTGTATCAACTGAGAGCTTCTATTGTGCACACCAAATTCCAGTAAATAATATGATGAAGTAAATGCGATCGATGAAGTTTGCTCGTGTAGAAAATTTGTAAGTGGCAGTGTTAAGCCGTGAAATTCATAAAAGCTTAAAAACAATAGCAACAATATGAAGTGAAAGGAGGATCCCGTGAGTCGCAACGAAATAATGGAATTGGTTCGAGCGAGACCTAGATCCGGGGACTATTAAAATAAAACGGACATTATGGAACGTATCTTGGTATCGAAAGGTACTAGTATACTAATATAGAAAGCTGGATGGGAATTTATAAAAAAATATATAAATAAATTAAAAGAGTACGCTGAATGTTAACTAAACATGGAATCGATCACTAACGTTATCAGAAAGATCTCTTCAAAATCGATTCTTTGAATAAAAAATCGATAAAGACCTTGCGCCCAAATTTCTTATTATGCATTATTCTTAGTTATGAATACCTTAATAAAAGGAGGAAAAAGGAAGAACAAAATCACGGAAATTAGTAGGAGTATTTAATTAGATCTGCTAAACCAATTCGTAAATAATAGGCGGTGGCGCGGCGGGGGATGCGGCGCGGCGCGAGTATCACAGGAGGCAGCTTCGAACACTCGCCGCCCGCCGGCGGGCACCGTACTACACACGACGACAGTTTTTCTAAAGTATTTGTAGAACAACACAAACAGATACAGATCACTGTAAGTATTATTAAATACTTAAAACGATTAAATAAAACAAAAAATAGGATAGGACGATTATGAAATTTTCCAAAATAGCGAAATCAAATAGATGACCTATAATCTGGAGACTATGTAGAAGCAATGCGTCCGAAGCGCGACAGCTACAGCTAAGCCTCGGGAAAGGGGACAGGGTACGGTGCCGCCGGCCAGACACAAAATACGTAAATTCCGAAAATCAAAACCCTTTTGCGTCAGAGCCACACCTCACGTTCTACTGCTCGTTGCCGACGTCATCTCACGCGTACACTACTCGACTCCGTAACGACCACACGCAGACACGTAGACACTATTATATTATATTATTTATATTAACTTTACGCCACACTCGTCGTACATAATATATCATTATATTAACTTTATTGACTGAGAGGGGGCGGGCGCTCCGCCGTATCGTATATAATAATCATTTTATTTATTTAATTAATCTTCTCTAAATATAAACTCTGTAAATCTTAAACGTCTATGGAACTAAAATTACACTTTGTACCATAAATTGTTGTTAAAATTAAGCCACTAGTAGCGGGGAGTCCCCGCGCCACACGACACATGCACGGAGGCCGCTCGCGCCGTCTCGCTCGCACAGTGGCGCGAGGCGCGCGTGCGAGCGGGACGGAGCGAGGCGGGGTCGCGCGGCCGCCTCTCCGCCGCGCCCAGGAACGACTGACGCCGCTACCGCTCCGCATATATCTCTATTATTTATTATAGACGAGTGATTTTATATAGGTATTTTTTTCTTTTTTTACTATATTTTAACGTTATCGGACGTAACCAACTTATCCCACACTATTAATAGGGCTGAGGAAAATGTACTGTAAATTAACCTATTCGAGGACCGCTTTAGACTGCATCGTTCTGAGTTTGAACGAACCCAGAATCGAACTATAGACGACCCCGTGAGGTTACCCTAACGTTCGCAACTTTGCAATTACGATGCCGTCACAAATCAGGTGATAGGATTCAAAATACGTAATAAGATTGTCTTTAGTCACAGATAAAAAGAAAAAATAGAATTATTCTCTATACTTTTACAGACCGAGTAATCTAGGCAACGTAGTATATAATAGCTGCTAGTCAGGACAGAGTCACTATCTAAAAACAAAAATATTTATGTATATATATATATACTCTCAAATGTACTTCACATTTCGATGATCGTACAACTATTGCTAAAATAAATATATACATTATATAAGTAAAATTCATTGCGGAGAACACGTCCCATACATCAATGTCGTCCAAAAGGGGACCGTAACCGTAACACCGAATATAAGGTTCAACTCTCAACGACAGTGGGGTATGAGTCACATCTCCTCTGCCTATACGCTATACAGAACGTAAGCGACACGCCGTCACACCGAATGGAACATTAAATGGTCACTCTTATTAGGAGAAATTAACACAACATGAGAGATTTGAAAGGGATTGCACAACCTTTATATCATATAAAACTCTTGCGTTACTTTGTTATTGACAGAAAACGCACAGATGAAACTACTGTACTTAGAAAGTAGAAATTTGCAATATTGGTTCCTTGGAGAATACGACGAAGAGTAAACGAGGATTTCCCAAAATTCATACAGGGACAGGACGACTCAGAATCTTATGGGGTACAGTGAAACGATTAACTTAATGAAATAGCCTATTATATAGTCTTCCTCGATAAATAAACTATCCAACACAAAAATATTTGTTCAAATCAAACCAATAGTTCTTGAGGTTAGCGCGTTCAAGCAAACCGTTTCTTTAGTTTTATCATATTAGTATAGATTATACAATCACCTACAAACATCGTTCGGTGCGAGGGTCGAACAACATAAACTATTAAACGGGCGTATTACTAACTTCGAGTCGTAGATAACTACGTACCTACTTACCGTAACACTTAACAGCCTACATTTTTTTGCTGTATTTTTGTATATTTTTTTAATATTAATTTAAAAGATGTGTACAAAAAAAAATTAAGAGCTCGCACGAGCGTAGCAAATACAAGTAAAGTCACGGGGAGTGATACGAGTCGGAACTAAACGAAACTAATAATATTTAGAAGGATACTTTCTGTCTCCTTCTATACACCCTTTACCCCCTGTTTCACCTCCGACCACACAAAATACGACGCCCATAACTCACTCACGAACTGAATAAATACATTTTAAATAAAACTCTTTAAATGAATTAATCGCATATATTTGGTCTTATACATTTTTGGAAACTCGAAGCTTCGAACACTTTGCAGTACTGTGGGCACGGGTAGACTACTAGTGTTCAAAACGTTGGGCTCCCAACATGGCTGGATATAAAACCAAATTTACGCAATTAATCCGGTTTAAGAGTATCATTTAAAATGTATAAAAATTGCAAAAATTGCAATAGATAAATGATAAAATTATTGTGATAAAATTTTTTGGTCAATGACTTTTATTCTTTTTGTGTCCGTGTCGAACGAAGGTGATAGGCCGGAAGGGACTGCGCCGGGTGCTCACAGGGAGTGTCCCGCCACTACTTATCCTTTATCACTTGATCATTCTTTATAGACGCTAACGTCTCCATCACAATTTACAACACTATAACACTTATCACGACACGACATCGCCCTGATATTATGCAAACTCACAAAACGCGTCTCAATATAGTAAAAATACGTTTATTCAATAAAACATAAAAACTAAATTATTTATGCATTTATAATGTAACAACTTGAGTTTTATTTTATTTATTATTATTTTCAATGTATAACTAGACGTTTTAATATATTTAAAAAAGCCAATCGTTTTCAAAATTTTCAAGACTTCGGGATTAGATCCACAATCCGCGTCACACGCGGCACTCTAAATGCTAAGCGATAAAAATAACTTACGAAGTAAACAAACAACGGGGAAGGAAAACGGGGAGGAGAGAAAATGTAAAAGGGGGAAACAGGAAAATTGGAGAAAAATCAGAAACTGGGAAAGGAGAGGATAAAAATTGGGGAAAAGGGACAAATGGGAGAATGGGTAAATATAAGGTATTGAATGCGCCGCGACGCCGCTTGCCTACAAGTATATCACAGCAGACCGCTACTTACCTAAGATTCGAGTGTAGCCGATTCGCCCATACATACATACTGCATGTAACATCAGTATTTTCATGTAGAAACTCCTTAAAATTCATCAATATCCTTATTTCAACATTATTGCGATTTAATTTTATTAATATGTTGTTATTATTATATTAATTAATATGTATTTATGGGCAAAGTGGCGTGTGTAATACGCGCCTGTAAACACCCGGTGCCTGTTTCTTCGTTATTACGATCCGCAACACGCTACTATCACTGACGAACTAAAAAAGTCCAGAAAAATTGCGGCAAATCGTAATTCCAAAGCATCCTTAAACTTATTAGATTTACCTTTTTTTAATTAAAAAAAAACATGTCCGACCCTACGTCACTCCCGTGTCCGATATATACAATATCTCGATGTAAACAGAAAGTATTATTAAACAATAGTAATAATAATAATAATAAAAAAACACATTCACCTACAAACTAGACAAGTGGCATTACAATCTGATTTTTTTTTTTATTATACAAACGCCCGGGGAATTATTAGAAAACACTTGATTGGCCGTAATATTTACAAATGTAGAGCCGTGGCAGCAGCATCAAACCCTGTTTACATAGTTTTTATTGGCGATGCTTTTTTTAATATATTTTCGCGTGTAAACCGGTCATTAATTATATATATATATAAGATAAATAAGATTTGTTGCTAACTCCGACATTTATAACTAAACAATATAAAAACATAGAAAGTGATATTCTACAACAGATGAATATAATCACAATTAATTAGTTTCGAAAGCATATTTACAAATTTTAGAATTACAATCGACGACCAAATAAAATTGGAGTTAACAAGCAATCTTTTACAAAAAAAATCTGATTAAAATCCGGTACGAATCGGTTCGGTTAATCAGTTCAGTACAAGATGTGGTTGTAGAAGAAAGCGTTGATGAAGCTTGTAGTGTTCTTGTTTAGGGTTTCCCACCAACGCGTTGAGGAGAAGGGGGCGGGGGCGGTCAGTACGGTCAGTCGAATCAAATCCGAGGCGGCGCGCTGCCTGCAAATGATTCCTGGAAACAATTTTATTTTATAAGCCATATACATTCATTGATAGAGGGAACATAGTGTAAAAAACATTAAACATAAAACATAAACGTACAAAACATTAAAAAAAACATTATCCATTTTCCGCAATTTTTCCAAAGCAAGAAGTTAAAGATAATTTTATATGCTCGTTCCCCTGAAGAGGATTCCAATCCACACCACAAGCGTTTCCCTCCAAATGTTATCCTGCTGCGAGACAAAGCTTCTAATTTGGTTTAATGTTATTGCCTTTTTATAACGCATATAATGCATCTTAATATTGAAATTTAATATCCTCACTCTAGTTACAAACACGGCAGAAATATGTAAAAAATGGATAGAATGAGAGAAACGGAGTGAATAAATAATATCACATATTGACATCAATGTGAATTAGCACCACTCAACGCACATGTATCGAATATATTGCGGCAAGTGGAACACGGAGTGCCTTAACACTAGGAACTGCCTATAAAACACATGTTATTGAGTAACTATGATGACAATGTAGTCGTTATTTACGGAATATAAATATTTTTCTCTGAAACTTTGTTTTTATTGTAATCGAATTGCCTACTTAAAAAAAAAAATAAATCAAATCAATCAGCTTCACGCTGTATCCCGCATAATGCAGGGTAGGCAGAGGGAACGTAGTGAAAGACACTCCGTTCCCCACTTTCTGCCGAATTCCAGAGGCATTGCGTGTTAAGTAATTGCCTACTTATGACGTGTATATCCGTTAAAATGTATGGCATGTACATTGTACATATATAAGCTATATATATGGTGCTGAGTTACACCATTCAGCACGTCTTGAATATCTTGAAAGTTAGACAGAAAACATAGAACTGAGTGTGTTAAAATAAGGTTTCTTGGCCTACCCTGCTCTATGTGGAAAATGAGTGAAAATGGAAAAAATGATTACATATTTAATTAAATGATAATGCTCACCACGTCCCGGGCGGGCTGCGCGCTGGAGGCTCGCGGCGCGGGCCCTCCGCCGCCCTGAAACATCGCGCCCGCACTGCTCAGTGTATCGTCGCTCATCTTAGTGTCATTTATTAAATACTATTATTTATACTACTATTTTATATTTATTTTGTTTTAAAAGAATGCAGAGTATTCATTTTGATATTACTTTTTTTTTATACTGAAATAGGGTTCCGTTGGACCGAATTAAGCCTCCCGTGCGCATGAGGTCTTAAGTGTTGTGATTGGTTCGCGGGGTAGTGGTAGCTCCTATGTAGATATCTAAACACCGTATTCTGCGCAAGTGTCGATTACACAATTTGATAAACTTTGTTGTATAATATTGAAAAAATATTATTACAAAGTAAATTAGCTTTTGCAGAAAATAAAAGTTTAGTATTAAAATAAAAAAATAATCATTCATAAGTTTAAAAATGACATCAAAAAGCATCGAAGGTGTGTCTTGTGGCGTCAAGTCGCAGTAATCTGTCAATAGCATTGTATATAATACAAAGCCGTACCTGGTGCAAGTCGGGCGCGTGCGCGTGCGGCGCGGAGTGCGCGCGGCCCATCTTGTCGCAGTAGTCCGCCAGGATGTCCCGGAAGCGCGTCCAGCACTTCTCCGGCACCGTGATGGCTGTGCGGAAGTTGCTTTTTACCTGAACACACAGACATGCACATACACAAATATACACTGAGTAGCCGCGCTGGGTACATGTAGATAGTAGAACTACCTATTGCATTGTAACAATATTATTTTTACTTTATTATATTATACGGAAATGTAAATTGTTACCCTCACTGCTCTACACTACATATTACATTTATTTTCATATAAACTAACAGATTACATTGACATATCGTAGTATTTTTCTTTTTATATAAAATTATAATAATATACAAATTTTGAGGCCGGTCGTGGCGCAGCGGCACGAAGTGTGACTGTAAAACCCACTGGTTGTGGGTTCGATCCCCACTCGAGGAGATGA
>DWAO01004995.1:0-12189 GCA_018230605.1 Heliconius congener
TATAATTTTCATGTTGACATACAAAGCGTCGACAATTATACCGCTAATATACATATTTAGGTATAAGTATATAAGATTTTCATCTTAAAATTCACATAAAAGTTAAATATATTTAAATGGATTTCATAACTTTATCGATAAAGTAAACATGAAATAATACAGGTTGAGATTTTACATTCGAACATAAAATGTTAATTATATAGCCTTGCTAAACTTTTGATTTGGCAGTTACATCAGATTTATTAGTCTAATACATATTAAAAAGTGACGTATATGTGTAATATATGTACGTATAACTAATTATATATCTCTATATATAAACGACAGAAGAGAGCAATTAAATTAATATAGAAATATAAAATTGTCAATACGTGAAAATAATGCAACACTTATTACAATAATATAATATTAATAATGTAAAATACATAATTAATATGGCGACTGCATTGTCTAATAATAACAACTCAATTAAAAAAAAAAATAACTTACTTATCAAGTCTACATAAAACGTAGACTCTTATTAAATAATATAAAGATATTAAAATAACGGGAATGCAAACAAAAATGATTACGAAAAATGAAAAACATATTAGCTGTTTAAAAAATAAGATTAAATTATAATTTACAGCCTAGGTAGTTTTGCTCATAGAGCATGTAAGAATTCGATGAAAAAAAAAACAAAGAATTGTCCGATTTCCTTAACCAATAAGATAAAGAAATTATGTTCAAAATAAGATAGACGTACGTGCATAAAATCATTTCATAGATATTTTTTTATATATTGTAGGTACATGCTCTTGGCTTAAGAATTATTTCATATTATACATGTCATTTATAGTAAAATAAGCACTGATTTTATATGTAGGTATCACATTTGCAGCGACAATATATACACGACGACTGTATTTATAACAAAATCCAATAAATTTTTTTACAAGCAGAATTATTCGTGGAAGTCGTCGACAGCAAACTATATTTAAATCGGATAAAAAGTATCAAAATAGATCACTTTCATCTTAATATATGTTCTTGTATTAGTAAGGATGGCACAAATCGTTTTTATACGCATGCACTGTTTTTTTCTTTAGTCTTTGAACTCTTTAGCCTGATTTGGTTATTTCAGAAGTTAACGTTAAGTTCAACTGAAGATACAATAGCATAAAGCACATACAGTGAAGCACGCCTCGGATATACGACGACGACTACGTTAGGAGTTAACGTAGTCGACGTTAAAATCAATGTCAAAAATAAAACTCATTCATTGGTAACGCGTTTTAAAACTAAGTTTTAAATCGAGTCTTATATTTAGGTTTACACAATATACTTATTACAAAATTATCATAACATATTGTATTACGCTTAGTGGAATTTTTAAATATGTACAGCTATAAATTATAATCGTTCGTAACATTAGGATAGGAAGCTCGCATATCCTAGCACGTATCTCTTAATAATATTTTTAAGCGAGTTCCTTTATATGAGACAATATTGAATTGAACTTCATGTCAAAGTATATACATAAGTATCTTATAATCGTGTTAGCTTCTTGGCTTTGGTTAGATCTAATATTTGATAAAAAACTATCTACACATGAGATCTCAATTTGAACTATGTTAACCAAACGTTTCTGAAGTCATATTCAAAATGTATTATCACACCTGTAGTTGATAGAATGTAATAATACATACAATTAATTAATTCTATATGTTTAAATGGAGTAAATAGTCAAAAGTGAACAAAATCAACATTTTCAGAAATAATGAACGTTACACATGCTTTTAGCTTGCTCAAAATATGTAAGCCTAGTGTAGGCCAAATATTAAACATTTTTTTTAATGAAAAAAAGTGTAGTAGATTCATATTTTTTGGCACCACCTTAACTACAATAAAAACTGATTTTACCTACTGTATTCATACCTCATTAAACCCAATTAGGGCTTGCAAGCTATATGCACGAGCATCATATGAAAAACGTATAGAAATTGTCTATAATTCGTTTTACTTCCTCGATATGAAAGTAGGTATTTTAAAAAGTTGATACTTTTGTAGTAATATATAATATAATGTACACATTCGTACAAATTTCATCCATTAAACATTACATAGGAATGGTTAAATATATTTTTTTTTTATAAGTATTCATTTGCTGGTCATTTGCGAGGTATTAGTATGCTACAGGTGGTCTACAATTTGTATAACATTATAACAGAACTTGATAGTAACCTAACTATAAGTAGATTTACGAATACTGTTTATGTAAATAGATCTTCATTCCTAAATTAGTTACGCCATAAGCACAACCCACACGCAGGCCTGAATGGACTTGTCCCACTTACGTACTGTAAAAAATAAGAAAAAATATATATGAGATTTGTTTCATCTACAATGTAGTGTGACATTTAGCAATTTTATAGTATTTTTTCGTATTATTATAATACATCGAGGCCAGTCGTGGCGCAGGGGCACAAAGTGTGACTGTAAAATTGATTGCTTGTGGGTTCGATCCCCACTCGAGAAAATTTACATTTATATTTTCATATTTTCGCTATGGTGTCGAGACAAAGCGCGGCGTTAAGTTCCTCCACTCAACACGCAATGCCTTCAGAACTCGGAAAGTAGGAACGGAGCGCCTTAACACTAGGTTCCCTCTTACTACCCTGCTATGTGCGGAATACAGCGTGAAGCTAATAAAAAAAAATTATCGTACATTTTTGTATAGTGATAATTTTTTTTACAAAAAATGGATTTTTAAAATGAACCTGTTGATATTTTATTCTTAAGTATGTAAATTCTTATTAGATATTTCTAAAGTACATCCTTACCTCGCACTTTAACACTGGCAGGACTGACTAGTATTTATGTTATCGCAAAAACTAATGAAGAATTGGAGGTGGAGGTCGAGAATGACTATTATTTCTTTGAGGTATACCGCTAAATCTAAACAAGTCATCTGTTTTTGCTTTGGCTCCTCGTGATGATCCTTTCTTATCTCGATGCAGCCATGATGGTGGTAGGCCCTCACACCAAGCAGCACGAGCCCAGTTAAGTGGTTCTGCTCCCACGCGAGTACATTCCCTCGCATACGCCCTATATGCAGCACAATGACACCGGTAACCTGAACAACTGCAGGCATCAAGGAGACAGGCTTCTTTGTAATTGTGGGGATTCACTTTAGCACCACATTTTGCAAATGCATCATGACGATCAAATGCTCGGCACAATCGTCGCACTTTCGGTAATTTTGACTGCCTGCATCGAGAAATCCCACCGGGCCGTTCTTGTCGTCGAGTGCAAGCGTGATGCCCGCCTACTCGCCATGAAGATCCAAATCTCCAGGTATCACTTAAGAGCTTGCCATCACGTGATCTCATATCGTCTCTAGCGACAGAGTTAAAATTGCCACATAATCCACAAAGCTTCCCTTTATATGAGCTAGACACGGTCACCTCCAAAAATCCATCGCCATCCCATAACATTTGCACGCCTATTTCGGATTTCAATAAAACAGATCCGTTACTTCGATTTATGTCGGCTACTCCAACAATATTATGAGGAAGACTAATTCTTTGGCCGTTTACTTTAATTCGCATTCTTTTTCCCATGTTAATTTTTACAGCACCGATGCGGAGGGTTGCAGTGCGTGTCCATGATGAATGGGAAGTATTCCTTGCATCATTTGATATTCTTATAGAAAACGTATGATTTTTACAATCCGATACCAACTGGTACTTGCAAGATCCTTGAAAGCTATAGAATTTTCCATCAAAAGTTTTATAGTGTGGATCGCCAAAAACTGTACATATTCCATCAATGTCTACACACTTTGGACAACATTGGCCAGATGACTGTCGAAGAGTTTGATCAGGTGGACAGCTTAATGCAGGACAGCGTTCCATAGCACAACGTGGTTCACCTCCATGGCACTCGCAAGATTTGCAGGCATCCAACTGCCATGTTTCTCCGTCCTGAAAAAAATAAATAAAACGTTAACAATGACAAATTAAATATGTAATTAATTTTTAATTATAATTTATTTTATTTTAATTAATAAATAATACTTTGTAAATAATAATAATTGATTAATTAATATAATTCAATTAGTTTTTTGTACAATATTTTATATTTAAACTGTGTATACCTGATAAGTTTTCCCTGCAATTACACAAGCTGCTTTAGCTTCTTCTACTTGCGGACATTCAGGACAGCATTTACCAGGAAGGGGAGGTAAAGCACGAGCTCCGCAGGTTAGCACCGGACATGTGTGTCGCGTGCATACAGCTGTACCGTTCATACACTTACAATCTGTGCATGGATCCACTTGAAAAGGACTAAGATGGGCATGATATTCCTTTCCAATTATACAAGGTTTCGGTGACGAAAATCCTGAAACTTGAAAAGTAAATGAAATTATAAGCTGCAATTGGAATATTATTTTAGTGATTTAAAATTAAATACATAATAATACTAGTGTTATTTTATATTGTTTTTTTTCATGTACGAGTATACCTTGCCCCATAAATGATTTCGTAACTTTTAGAAGTTGTTGACTAGAACTAGGCTTAATATTCTTTTTAACATTACTATAATGAAATTACTAAGACATGCTATAGATATCTACATTTATCGAAAAATTATACTTTAAAATGTGCAAAAATAGATTTTCTAACTCGGTCTCCTCGACACAATCTGCACTCCGGGCCTAGTAGCTTTGTTTACGGCTAATACTACTTTTAACATTTTTGTATAACTTGACGCTTCAGAAGTGCTTAGTAATTAAATAACGAATATTTTTGTATTGAGTGAGTGATTATGAGGCCAGTCGTGGCGCAGGGGCATAAAGTGTGACTGTAAAAACCAACTGGTTGTGGATTCGATTCCCCCTCGAGGAGGTGAAATATTACCTCTGCGTGCGGAATATAACGTGAAGCTCTTTTTTTGAGTGATTATAAACTTACTTGGAAGTATTTTGTCTGCTGTAGGATGCGAGCAACGTGGGCAGCATTCACCGGGCGGCGTATATTGTTGGGACTTCACGCAGGGCAGCACGGGACACGCTCGTTTGGTACAAGACAGGGCGCCGCGCATGCATCGACAGGATAAACAAGGTTCCTCCGGAATACGCACGTCGCGACCCTCCCTGACTCGCTGTCCATTGATGACGCACTCTAAAAATTCAAAACAATTGACATGATAAAATATAGAGGCGCTACTTTTTATACTACCACTTGCCGGCTCTTCTCAGCAGAACTGCCTTCCGAACCAGTGGTACCTTTTTTTGCTTATATGTTCATACGACGATACAAAGGTGCTTATAATTTGAATAAAGAATATTTTGAATTTGAATTTATAAATCTAACAACATTGTAACGTTTATATATTTCTTTAAAGAAATCAATATAATAATTGTAAGTTAGTTTATATCTTTTTGTTTTTTAAAAAAAGCTATAGCAGAAATTTAATCATTTATGTTGTGATTTAAATAAATTCTAATTTAGAAAAAAAGACTTAACAAATAAAGAAAAATGACATCAATATAATTTGTAACAATCGTGCGATGAGTCAATTAGTTTTTAATGAACGAGAAGAAGGGAAGGAGAAAATAGGCCGCACACGAAGAACCCTCGAGTCCGTTTGACCCACAAGCTTGATTGATATCTCTACATAACTAAAAATACATATATACATATTTCTTCGGTTTATTCTTTTTTTGTATGATTGCACAATTGGCACAATGATTTTATAAGATACGAATTTTGTTATATATTTTCATGTACTTTTATATAGAGAAATTTAAAGCAATAGATTTTTATAATAAATATTTTAAGTAATAAAAAAGTCACTAATGCCAAAAATAAATAACACTTATTTTTTGCATTGGCGACTTTTTTTATGGCAAAACAAACTCGTTATCCTTTTACACACAATTAAATGTATCTCAGTACTTCGTTTAACTCTGATGATGTCTGACTGTTTGTTTATATTATTGCATTGTTTTGCCTGTTTGCATTCATAAAACTTTGCTTTTTATTTGTACTTGCATTTATAAAGTCTTGCCTTTTACTTGTAGACATTAAAAGAAGATTATCATTATCATAAGAATCAGCCTGTCTTCGTTCACTGCTGGATATAGAAAGCTATTCAGTAATATTTACATTTTTATGTACTTATTTTTTGTATATTTATAGTTTGTTGCGATAATATCGTGAGTATTTTTCATGTGTAAGACTTAGGACAATAAAACGAAAAAATCTCAGCTCCAGTTTGCTCTAAATTAATGTTATATGGCGTTAATTGTACATGATGGAAGGCTGCTTAGCTCTAAAATGAGAACATGTACGCGTTACAGTTCTTGCTTTTTTTTTTTTTTTTTTCAACTTCACGCTGTATTCCGCACACAGCAACCGCCGTTCCACATTTTCTGACGAATTCAAGAGGCATTATGTGTTGAGGAGCGGAACTCAACGCCGCGCTTTGCTTCGATACCAAAGCGCAATATGATTTGTGGTGGTGGGAATCGAAACCACAACCTGTCGCGTTTACAGTCACACATTTGTGCCGCTACGCCAAGACAAATCTGGTTTTTGCTTTTTACTCTTCTAAAGTTACATAACATATCATTATATTTTTAGTTATTGCAGCTGAATGCTATTTAATTTCTTTTCAAAATAAATAAAAAATACAACGATGGGTTTATATTGATATGACTCCTTAATGTACTAACAGAAATCATGAATGAATCGATCATTGAACATTTTTTTATCTGACATTGTACGCGATTGCAATTTTAAATGCCCAGTAAGTGATTGGACACAATATGCAACCATGAATTAAACGACAATTGGTGAGCCATACGACGCATTCTGATGAAGAGATGTAGATTATTGCAATTAAAATGAACGTTTCTTAGCATTTTTTAAAATTAACTTATGTAACATTCATAAAGTATTCACTACACGCAACACGTGTGTATCACAAGCTAATTATTTTAATTTCTCGGGCCGTCGTCGCAGACATGGCCAATAACAACGATAGCACTTGAAACGCTTCGAGAATTTAGATGAGTAAGCTTTTGTTTATATTGAAAAAGGTCTGTGAAGCTTTAGAATTTCCAACAATGACACAGAATACTTACATATAGTTCTGCTCAGAATTTTTATGTAAAACGCTGACTAAATGGATTGGTATTTATGTATTATCACAAAAGTTACCAAATATTTATTTGACTTCTCTTTTTCTTTTCTTTTCCATTTTATATTATATTCTCATTGCTACTTATTGCAAGAATATACGAAAGAAAAGTTTTGTAAGCATCTTTTATAATATGAACGCGCATATATATATTTCGTAGTACAAAAACCAGTATAACTACATAACAGCCATAATTACACACTATATATCTACAGTGATTCAAAGACTACAATGTATACATATAGATGCTATTCGTCCCGTCCAAAACAAAACAAAAAAAGAAACTTCTGCGCCTGATAAGGCTGTAATTGAAAAGAAATAAAATATAAAAGAAGCAAAAAGCCTAATGCACCGTTGAGATCGTAAAACAAACAAACGCTGGGCACACCTCGACGTTCCCGCAGCCACACGGACGTCGGCCGCTTTGAGCAACAGACAAAAACCTACCCGCCTTTACCTTTTAAGTAGGTTGTTAACTTTTTGATTTATAGTCAATAATAGAGATGCAAACGCCGTGGGAGACTTCCCAGCCATTAGAGATACCTTTATATATATATACATACATATGTTTATATATGTACATCATTTTAACGAACCCCCGTGAACATAATAATCTCATTTTGTTTGAAACAAAAGTATTCTTTGTTATACGAACTTCTTATTATTCTTCTAACTTATTATTCGTATCAGATGAGCAAATATGTTACATTATGGGTGGTCTACTTTAAGTAATCATTTTCAATGACTACAAAATTTCATGAATATGTTGTTTAGGTAAGGTACTTAACCTTAACATTTAAACGAATACTATGTATGAGAGATAGAACTTTTAATTTTGACATATATTTAAAATATATAAATTTTAAACCAATATATCGTGTTAAAATAAAATAAATACAATACTATGATAATATGTTTCTAAGCTGTACAAAGATGTAATGATTTATCCATAACAGTATAATCAACATAAGAAATCCATTGGAGTATTTATTAAAAAAGACAAATCAATAAGTCAGTCCCTCGCCTTAACAGTCACCGATGTGATATGTATGGAGTTGAGAGGGACGAATTATTATGGCGGAGTAGTCCATTGTCTACATATACTCAAAGCTACTGCGCAACGTCTTGTGCGTTATGCTATTGTCAACCTCGGCGTGTGGGCGAGCTGTGGCCACCTCGGAACAAACGCTCGTCTTAGGATAATCAAACACGAACACGGCAAGGACGTTAAATACTATGAAATGTATTATAAACACTTAAACTCACTTGTACTATTATAAAAGATATACGAGTGCTCGAGCTAAAACATCAACAGCCAATACAAACAGTACGCAATACCTTAAGTACCAAGAATAAAAACATAAAATAATTTTATAATTAAAGAGAACCGAGCTCCGTCGATACTACGAATATTCTCGACCAGCCCATTGGGGTAATGAATAAAATATACTGGCAATAAAACGATAGATTGGAATGCGTCGGCCATTTTCAAAAGCCATTTTGTGCCGTCATCTCGAAAATTACTATTATTCAATTAAGAATTAATAAACTTGTTAAAGTTTAGAAGCGGACGTAAATTGCTCAATTTTTGGTTTTATTAAGTTCGCATGTCGGCTTGTGTTTGTTTTTGAATGAGATTATAGGTGTCTTTTTGCAGAGCGGGCGTCTGGGTGGGCGCACTCCGAGACAAGGCTGCGCCAGCGCCGCTCCGCAATTATAATCGTTGATCACCACAGATCTGGGTACTAGTGGTGGGAAAACGCAGCGTGAAATAGGGAATGCATTCTTTTAAAGCTATTATATTTATTTATTTCTTATGTTCAGAGAACGTGACTGTGCCACACATAAATTAATAAGCGATATTGAGAAATCTACAAAAAGAAAACGTGCTCATTTAATGGTTGAATTATTAAAAATGTTTAAATTTGTATTAAGTTTCATCTGAATTCATTCATTTCATTTGCTCATTTTCATGGATTTTCAGAACTAAATTTAGATAGCTTTGATACTTAGTATAAAATATTTCAATGTATATTCACTAGTATAAAATAAAATAATTAAATAGAAATATTAACCTTCACAGACGGGACAATTGTAGTGCGTATGCCTTTGATGTTTGGGCCTGTCGCACGGCGCGTAGCATTCTGGTCGTGATATAGTGACGACGCCGGCCTCGCAGCGCAGCAGCCGCCCATCTTCGTTCCATTCAGTGTGGGAGAGGTATTCAGTACCATTATACCAGCATCCTTTACAGCGTGCACAGCAACCCTCACGAGGCATGATCACCGCACAGTCATCCATTAAACTGCATTCTTCTGCACCTTTCCGACATTCTACAAAGCCGTTCTGGAAGAAATAATGTCAGAAATTAGAAATAATTAGTATTTTATTGAAAATTCTTTAATAAAATAAGTAAAAATGAAATATTTCAGCTTGTTTATATACATGAGGGGGATTGAAGCGAACTTCTACTGCCGAACATTCAGTATTATATTCAAATAGGTATGTAGTTATGCAAAATGAATAAAAACAATAAATTTAACATTTACGACTAGGTACTTTGTTTTTTATTACTGAATATTTATATTTGTACATGGTGTTGAATTTTTTGAGCGTTACATAATGTGCAAATATTTTATGCTTAACGATTGTATGAGTATATAAAGTAATCTAGGTTTATGTGGGATTTTTTAAGGGCAAAGCATATAATATTTACCGTATACATAGTTTCTTATAATATTAAAAATATATATTTTATTTTTAATATTATAATATAGTTGAAATTGCCCAATAATTCATAAACAACATTTCTAAAAAAATATGATTTGTAATAAATTATATTATATGCTTAACAAGTAAACGTATGTCTGTATAAACATTGTTCTAAGAATATATTATTAGGTTTGTTAGACACCAACATCACTTTTGGTTGGCCAGTTCAAATATTAGCGATAATGAATATCTATATCTATATGGTCTACAAGTCTCTTAAAACTATTGATGTGTATATATATATATATATATATACATCAATAATTTTAACACCAAACATCGTGTCCTAATTAGTATGTGTCCATGGCCCTGGGTCGTAATAGCCTCGACTGTAGTCAGTAACGAATATACTCGTGGTACGTGACGATATGACGACAGTGCTAAAACACACCATAAACGGACGCTTTAATCTTTTAAGTTCGCTTGCCAAGTCTGAATCGAGAGCGTTGATAGTCTGTCAGATAGTTATTGACAGATTGTTTTACGCAGACATTTTTTTTTATTGTTTAAAATTATTTATTTACATATTTTATTTTTTGTACTATTATTAGGGCTTCGTTGAAAGCCAAGTTGAAGTTGATATGAAAGGAAAAGAGCTAATTTTAATACACTCCGTTTTCTATTTTTATTTATTTATACAATAGTGTGTGACTTGTAGACCATCTGGGCGTAGGAGCACAACTTTGTGACTATAAAGGCGATGGTTGTGCATTCGATTCCTACTCGGGAAATGAATAAATATTTACAAATATTGTCATTTCTTCGCTTTGGTCACAATGCCTCCAAAATTCGGCAGTAAGTGAGGAACGGAGTGTCAATCTAGAGTAGGTTTGTCTGCCTACTGTTCTATATGCGGGATACAGCGTGAAGCTGAAAAAAAGAATAGCATACAATTGATCGTGTACGTATACGTGTATCGTAAAGGGAATCATGGATTATATTAATATGTTTAGTATAAGCCAATATATTAACTGAACATTCCTTATTTTTTACCATACGTAAAGTATTCTTAATAAAACTTAAAAAATTAAACTGTAATTGAAACGCAAGTCATCCGACGAATCCCAACTGCAAAAGGTTTTAACGCAACTACTAAATTTATTGCTAATACATATGTACTAAGACTGCTAGAGCATTATGTTTTTTTTTTTCAGTTGCTGAACGCCACAGACTGGTCGTTTGTGCCTCTCTGTGTTTTTCTTGATGAAGTTTTGGTTTTTTGTAAATTGACATCGTATAACTGGGTGCAAGCTAGTTATTATGGTAACAAAAATTAACTAGCTGGATATATATTTTTTTGTAATTTGTAGATATTTACAAAATATTATAGTATGAGGCCAGTCGTGGCGCAAGGGCAGAAGTGTGTAAACACGACTGATTTTAGTTTCGATACCCACACGAGGAAATGAAATATTTTAAAAATTTATAATTTTATTTCTTCGGTCTGGTGTCGATGCAAATTGACACGCAACGACGACATGCAATGTTAAAACATATATGTATTAATTATATGCTTTTCAGGCACACCTCTGTTTCTATTTTTATAAATTTGTCTAAGTTATCTGTTCTGGTTTATGTGCGGGTACATTATAATAAATAATGAGTGGTCGACAGATTTAAGTACAATTATTTTTAGACAACGTAAATATTCCTCTAATAGATTCTCACTTCAAAGAGCCGCTGTGGAAATTCGGTTAAAGTAATGAAAAGGAATAAACATAAAGGTATTTAGCTTTTAGTGACCTAGTAAATGCAATGTTTCACAAAAAAATATTTAAACATGAAAACTAAAAAAAAATAGTAATAAATTCGTTTTCAGAAATAAGTATCTACTTATAGATTTTATTTTAATGGGATTTGTAGAAAAATAAACATAATTAGGTACCACATAAATCGTTGGAGTACGTTTAGGTTTGATCTGATCATAAAATGCTAAGAATTTACCAGCAGCTTGTTCACTTTGCCTTGAAAACACCTACGTTTGGTTCGAACGAGATCACCAACGTAATTTGGTAATATAAAACCAAAAAAAGATAAAGATTTTACAAAAACGAAAGACGAACTGAAAAATTTAAGGTGCGAAAATTTGTCAAATAAACTAAATTAAAAACATTTCAAGTTTGGTGACTGATATCAATAAGAACTACTAATTTTCTAGTGACAATTTCGTATTCTTTAAACATTTTTAAAGTGTTAATCCACACTTAGGAAAGATAAATACTTAATTAG
>DWAO01004996.1:0-12187 GCA_018230605.1 Heliconius congener
TCAGTACTTGGATGGGTGACCGCCTGGGAACACCGCGTGCCGTTGGCTTTTTTGCGTGTGCGCTTGTTTATTTTTTATACGTTTTCCCTTTCTCTGCTGATAACATTTCCAGATTATTAACAAATATTTTGCAAAAACTTAAATTTAACTCAAAAACCAAATCTAAAGCACAGAAAATACGTTAGCGAGGCCAAAAAAATATTAACATGAAAATATTTACATACGAGACGTTGAGTTCTGCCACTCAACACTCAATGCTGACAAAACTCGGCGAAAAATGAGGAACCGAGTCTCTTCACACTAGGTTCCCTCCTCCTGCTGTGTGTGTGTGGGATACATCGTGAAGCTGATTTGATTCTTTTATTTGTGTTTTAGAACCCCTAAGTCACTGCTACTCGATCTGTGCCATTGGCGCAATAATATATACTATGCATGTGCCGAACCTTTAAGTATTAAGCAACAAAATATGACCGTATATTTCTATCTCTACTTATTTTCGATATATTTGCGTGGACACAAACCTACCCCCGGCACTTTCAGCCCCGTTCTCCCCTATAGCTTAGAAGCCAATTTTTAGTTTTAAAAAATAATCTATAATAATAAGCTTGCAGAACTCGGTGAAAAGTGTGAAACGGAGTGTTTTAACACTAGGTTCCCTCTGCCTACCCTGCTGTGTGCGGGAAACAGCGTGAAGCTGATTTTATTATTTCTTTTAAAAAAGGGATTTTAGTAGTGTTGTTGTTCACAAATATTACATTTACAAAGTTATTTATAAATGGACTATTCATTTATTATCCTGTTAATACTAAAAATATAAAAAAGAATTAAATATTGTTAGAAATCGGAGGCGGTTAATGTTATTTAATGGTAATGTTATTTTTTGTAATTCCGCAAAAAGAGATTCTACGTAATGGTGTTAAGTGTTATGTATCACCCAAAAATAATACTTCACACGATGTAGTGGTAAAAATCCAAGCATCCTGCATAGGATATATAAGTAAATTAAATATGTGGAACGGAGTGTCTTAACACTGGGTTCCCTCTGCCCACCCTGCTGTATGTGGGAAAGAGCGTAAAGCTGATTATTGTCTAATATATTAATTTAATAATATATTAAAAGGTGATTTGATATTAATAATTCATAATATATTATAAATTTAGGTAAATATTTCATGTCCTCGAGTGGGAATCGAACTCACAACCAGTCGGTTTTACAGTCACACTTTGTGCCACTGCGCCACGACTGGCCTCAATATATTATGAAATATATATCGGAGGTGCGACATAATAGGTGTTAAAATAAATGAAAAGATAAGTAAATAATTTTAAAAAACAAAATAAATAATTGTAAACAAAATAAATAATTAATAAAGAGATTCACAATGGTAGGATTTTAAATAAAAATAATAAAACAGTTTAAAAAATAACTTTTATTAAATGGTCGTCAAGGACAAAATGACACCGATATAAAGAATTCACCCCTCCAAGGGCAGAAGCATAACAACAATTTTTCACATAATAAATTTTCTTGATATTCACATACTATTTTATTCGTAAATACAAACAATATGTAAAAAATCATTAAATGGTAAATTAAACCAAAATGATCACATTATTAATTAAATTGTAACGTAAACATTAACTTCCCTTGTATTTCTAATTCAAGACAATGTTTAAAAAAAAAAACATTAAATAGGAAATAACAAACAATAATCATATTATTTATTTTAAAAAAAATCAGCTTCACGCTGTATCCCGCATACAGCAGGGTAGGCAGAGGGAACCTAGTGTTAAGACACTCCGTTCCCCACTTTCTGCCGAATTCTGGATATTATTAATTAATATGTTAATTTAATTAAAAACATAAATAAATGTGAATTTAACTTACAATAATCAGATTAAGAAATAAACTGAATTTGGCTGAACATACATTTTGTTAATTTCTAAATTCAAAACAATATTTAAAAATCATTGTCCAATTATTTTCATTAAATTAAGACTAAGAATCTTAAATTAACAATGATCAAATTATTACTCAAACTACAACTTATTAAATTAAACATTAACTTCCCGTTTAAATCAAGACTATATTTCAAAATAATTAATGAATTATTTTAAACAAATTAAAATAATTAATTTAAAAAAATGTAATGAATAATAATAAAATTGTTCTCAACATTTATTAAATCAATATTCAGGTAATAGGAAATAGTGCCATTTTATTTTTTAGAAGAAACATTAATATTGTTTTATTTTATGTTAATGTAAAACACATTCTGATGGACAAAATGCTATAAAAAATAAGGAAATATTTATATTATTTTTATTTTGATGCAAGAGAAAAAAAAAGCAATACCAATAATGGACATTCTCCTTTACATTTCATTATCAATAAAATACTGACATCACAAAGTCATATAACATTTATTTTTTAAAAATACTATTTATTTGTACATTTAAGTAGACTATATTTATATATGTAGCTTTTAATTACATAGGTAGTTATAATTATACTAAAATATAAAATAAAAAAATATTTTTCAAGTATTTAAACAAGCAATTCTTATTTATATATAATCTGAATGTTAGAAACAGCTTTAAAAATTTCAATAAGATAAACGATAAGTGAGTCTAGGTTTCATTTTAAGAAAATGTTGGTTCAACCATGTTTTCAGGACGTTTAAAAAACTGTTACAAAATATTATTGTAATACAAAAGCAAATTTCACCATTATTTATATAGTTATAATAGCTCACCTGAGCGGAAAAGTGATAATTTAGGGCATTTATAATAATAATATAAAGATTTTATGTTTTCAGAATAAAATTTCAATTACAATACATTTACAATTTACAACTAATTAACATAGAGTATCAATAAAATGCTGATATTGCAAAGTTATATGATTAAAATCAAAATGTGATTTAAAGGTGCTCATAACTGGCAAATTCATAATCACTTATGAAATTGAGTCAAACTAATGATGGTCAAGTGATGTTAAAATCAATACAACATTTATTTTCATTTTTACACAAACTTATATTTATCATTGTAAAATCTAGCAATTAATAAGTGGACAGATAATGTCTACTTATTAATTGCTAGATTTTACAATTTTCGTGCATCTCCGTATCACATCTAGTCTTGCTTTACTCAGTAGATCGTGCTGCCCGGCAAAGTTTTTAATTTTATCGAATGCATCCACAATTCTTTGTCGAAGCTCGTCTTCTGTTTGGACATCTGATGCATACACTTCATTTTTCACTTGCCTCCATAAAAAAAAACTAAGTGGCGTGAGGTCCCCAGAACGAGCAGGCCACTGCCGAGGTCCATATCTTCCGATCCACTGTTCTCCAAATAAACTTGTGAGCATATCCCTAGCAGTCTCTCCAGAGTGTGAGGGTGCGCCATCTACTTGGAACCACATTTTACTATAGACGTCTAGGGGGATCTGGTCGACATATTCTGATATAGGGCCACGTATGAGATCTAAATATTTTGAAGTATTTAAATTACCGTCGATAAAAACTGGCCCTAGTATTTTATTTCGGTGAATGCCTGCCCACACACTTACAGTGAATCTGTTTTGATGAATAGCTTTCTGCTTTATATGGAGATTTTGTGCACTCCAATATCTTAAGTTTTGCCAGTTTTGAATGCCATTGGGAGTGAAGGTGCTCTCATCAGTCCACAAAATGTTAAATATAAAGTCTGGGTCGGTGTTGACATTTTCTAGTAACCATTGACAATATGTTACTCTGAGCTTTTTTTGTGGTAATGGAACTTTAACTTTTGAATACTTGAAGGAACGACGTTTATTTTGTTTTAAAATTTTATATATCGTGTAGTGGCTTACTCGGAAGTGATTCGCTGTTCTGCGTAAGCTCGACGTAGGATTTTTATCAGAATACTTTAAAATTTGCATTTCTTGGGCTAGTGGTATTCCTCGCGTTGCAACACGCTCTTGACAAGGCACTACTGGTTGGTTTTCTCGAACCCTTTGTACTGCTTTTACAAATGTACGATAATCTGATGGGCATCTACGACTTTTACCATATCTTTCTCGGTATGTTTGTATTGCGAGAGCTCCGTTTTGTCCACATTCTCCATAAATTAAAATCATATCTATGTACTCCTCAGCAGTAAAGTGAGCATACGCCATTTTAAAATAAAATCACTAACTAAAATCCAAATTCGTAAAGTAAATATCAACACAAAACCCAAATAATGATAATAATTAAAACCGTTATAAACAAGATAAAGCCAAGACGTAAAGAAAAAATTTAACAGTCACAGACCGATATTCATATATAGGCAGTGTTGCCAACTTAGATTTTGAAAAAGTCGTAGGCTAGACAATAAAAATATGGAAAATAATAATTTCCATATAAAAAATACGTAGGATAGATAAATGTTAATAAAGCGACAATTTATAAGACCATCAAAATAGCAGATGTAGTTTTTTGCTAAAGATATTTTTTTAAATTCAAAGAAGTTTTAGATCGCCCCTAAAAGGCTTAATTTTTCAAAAAATTGCTGTGATTTAAGCCTTTTAATTTTTTTGTGCTTACTCATTAATAGTAAATTATTTTAAAAAGATAACTATCATATAAAATACTTAACTGAACAATAAACAAGTAGTCTAAATAAGTTTAACAATTTAGTGTACATAAAAATATATTTTAAGAAAAAAAATCTTCATAAAATTTAATATACGCGGGGATTTAGTGTATTCTTAGCTTTCTTTTCAAAAATATTCGTAATAAACTATAATATATAAAATTTTTTTTGTTACTTTTATTGAAATAAGTATATACTTAAAGTTTTTAATAATAAAACGTGCTTGTAAGTTAGGTTACACAAACATCGATCGCAAAAAAAGTTTTTAAAAATAAGTTCATTAATCGCTCGAGCTTTTGTTTTAAATATTGCCACGAAAAAACGTCTAACTGACTGTGTGTGTGTGTAAACGTCTAACTGTTTATTCTGGTTACAGTAATGTTAGCAGAGCTTTACTCTCCGATGGTGCAACGTCCGCCAAAGAAACTTTAACAATTCAGAAATAAATCATAAATTGCATCAGCAATCAGAAATAAATCATTAAATTGCATTTTCCTAAATTTAACCCATCAACCATTAATATATACTTATATTAACATTTTCAACAAAATCTGTAACCAGCACAATTCATGTACTTTGAATGAGTTTTTCATAAAATTCTAATGTGTTTTATGTATATAAACATCATTGCGACGTCATTGCCAGTAAAATGGTAAAAGATAGCAATGACGCATTGTCTTCACAATGATTATTAGCTTTTGAATGAATGGACCTGATTTCAGGCTGTAGTCCTTAATCTTAGATATATTTCTAATAGACACCTCTCTCCTCACCGATGGAACGTGTGATCAATTTTTAATGTTTAACCCAGTTATGACAAAAAAATTACGTAGTACTTAAATTTTGTTCGTGAATTTTTCTCGGATTCTATTTTTTTTGTATCTTCTTGCTATATAACTTCCATGACATTCTGTTTCAGTGTAATGGAAACGTTATAAATATTATTACTGTTTTCCCCATATAGAACAGTACAAAAATAAGCTACTTTAACTTATGGAAGTATAAAAAGATATCTAAAATTTAATGATTTATATTAATATTCATAAATTGTTTTTATTTCTTTTTAATTTTTTTTTCATCTCAATTTATCCCTAGCGGGGTAGTCAGAGAGAAAGGAGCGCCAAAAGCCCTGGTCTCTGTATGTTTTACTTCATCCACTGTCACCACTCGTCAATCTCTTTATATATGCCATGCCATGTTTCTTTGTGACCTTCTTCCTATATATACAGGGTGGAAGAGGCAGCGCTCCTTTTACGGAAACACCATACAGGGTAAAATATTTCAAACCCATACCTAAAGAAATGAACGAAGATGCCTAGTTTTCTTAAGATTGACATCGATATGCACAACGATGTGGTAACAGTTGACCAAGGGGTTATCCCTCATTCCTTGGGCAAAGAGAACTGGCGTAGGCATTACTGTAGTACTTATTACTTTTGATTATTAGTTATACTAATAAAAAAATAATTATTAAAAAATCTGACTGTCAATCCTAGTGAATTTCGCTATTGTTCTATATTGTTCATTAAGATTAACTGTAGTGATTCTTCGATCAATAAAATGTACTTGTCTTCACATCCTTGTACTTGTCTTAACACTAGGTTCCCTCTGCCTTCCCTGGGTGCGGTGAAGTTGATTTATTCATTTATTTTTATTAATTACAAATATTTTATGTAAATGTTATTTTTGTACGGCAGTATAAATAAACAATGCATGAGAAAGTACTATCGTAAGTGTCATCATACCAAAGAATATACTCTTGTTCTTCGAAAGTATTTATTGTTTTTTATCGTAACAGAGAACGAAGGATGCAGAAGAGAATCTGTAGTATATTTATAAGTAGCGTTGCCGTTATATAAACCATGTTATATCAAATATAGTGTGTGTCTAACAATCGTCTTTTTTAACACAGTTCTGGTTATCATTTCTAACATAATTTTGTCGGCAGAAGCAGCCGTTCCTGCACTTGTCTATACATATGGGATTTGAATTGCTACAAGTCCCGTCACAGGTGCCGCAGTTCTTGTACACTTCATTAGTTCCACATTGGCCTGAAACAAAAATTAAAATATAATTTTTTTTTCAGCTTCATGCTGTATCCCGGACTCAGCAGGGTAGGCAGAGGGAACCTAGTGTTAAGACACTCCGTTCCCCACTTTAGATTTCCGATTGCCGATTTCTGGAGGCATTGCGTGTTGCGGCTGACACCAGAGCGAAGGAATGTAAATAAATATTTAATTTCTTCGAATGGGGATAGAACCCATAAACAGTAGATTTTACAGTCACACTTTGTGCTCCTGCGCCACGATTGGCCTGAATAAAATAAATATTATAAAATAATAAGGATCACGTCGGCCGCCATCCGAATTATTTTATAGAGTTGTCGACAGATGACAGATGACTCTTCCTCATATACAGCAGACAGAGGGAATGAAATATAGGCAATTTAAATATGTAATATTTTAATATCTTCGCTCTCTTGTCAAAGCAGCGCGGCGTTGAATTCTGCCACTCAACACGCAATGCCTCCATAATTCGGCGGAAAGTGATGAACACAGTGTCTTAACACCAGATCATGTTCCCAGATTCTCCTTACTTATCTTGTTATGTGCGAGATACAGCGTGAATCTAAAATAAATAACTATAAGGTACTCGTCATATTGGCAACACGTGTGTAAACACTTTAGTAAAACAACTGTAGGTATTATATTTTTAAATTGCATTTTCAAAATTAAAAATAGCAATTAATATTTTACATTTATAATGAGTCAACAATCCAAGATATTCTTAGACAAAATTTTTGGGATAGACATACCAGTTTTTAAGTATTTTATATATATACCGTTATAGTTAATAGCGCACACAGCGATGTAGGCAGAGGGAACCTGGAACCTAGTGTTGAGATACTCCGTTCCCATTAAGATGATTCCGTTCCGCCGGATGAAATGAAAATAATAAATATCTCATTCCCTCGAGTGCGAATCGAATCAATTTGTGCCTCTGCGCCTCGACGGCTCTTGTTACAACTACTAAGTACACAATAGTTGTGACAATAAACACATTTCACAACTGTCCCCATATGGATTTACTTTAGGCTTCACGCTGTATACCGCAGAGAGAACATAGCGTTAAAACAGTATGTTTCCATTAACACGCTTCCGTTCCCCATTTTCCACGCAATTCTGGAGAAGTTGCGTGTTGTGTGACAGAACTCAGCGTCGCACTTCACCTCGACACTTGAGTGAAGAAATGAAAACATTCACTAACATGTTTATCCCTTTTCGCCACGACTGGCCTCCATGCCCTTCCATACTTTCTCTAAATAGAATATGGCGTTATAAACCCAAAATTTCTTCTTAATATCAATAAGTACTCACATTTTACATTTCCAATAGCAATAATTAAACATAACATTAATAAAAATGTAGCTGTCGCGGATGCCATAGTAAAGTCTTGCAGTATTTCTTTTTTGATTGCCTGATTGGTACTGTTGTTGACCTGGTATGATCTTGAGAGGCTTGAAGTGAACTGATGGTTCCATTAAAAAAACGCCTTTTGATAACAACATTTTTACAAGTGTTTGTACCGATAGCTATGTAAATATTATATGTTAATGTTTACATTGTATTAATTATTCGGCTCATATACCTACTTACTGTATTTTTTATTTAGAACATAATATAAAAAATTATATAATTGATGATTGATTTTTATAGCCATACAGATTTTGTATTGCAGAAAAGGCAGAGGGGTCCTGGGAATCTAGCGTAAAAATACTCAGATCCCATCCCAAGATTGGCCTTGCAGACACCAGTTCAAGCACATGACAACTTCTCAGCAATTAGACTCTCTCCAAGAATAGTTGCTGATCTGCGGAGGTCTTAAGCTACAGAATTATTTATTTTACTCTAAATAACTAAAATTCATGTGTACTGTGTTTAGGTTTTTTTATTTATTTATAAAAAAAAACTCTTCTTAACCTATAATAAATATTTGTTTTTATATTTTTATTTATTATCCATATCATTTATTATTATATCACAATATAGCAACATTTCTAAGGGCAATCTTCTAAAAGTATGCAGCTGCCATTCGGAGCTCGTACATAGGAATTCATACAAAAACAACCGACTCTACACAGAATGCAGGTCTGGTTAGGCTGTGAGCACGTCTTGTCACAATCCCCGCAGAGACTGAAAGATTCATTGCCGCCACATACAACTGAAAAAAGATAAATATTGTAATTCTAATTTTATAATTGTAAATTCAAATCAAGTGTGTTAAGTATTTAATATTTCCATTTCTTCGCTCTGGTATCGAGGCAAAAACACAGTGTTGAGCTCCGCCACTTAACACGTAATAAATGTCGCAAGGATTCGGTGGGAAGTGAGAAAATGGAAATATATTAATGAGAATGGAGTGGACTTAACACTAGGCTCCCTTCTATCTTCTCTTCGCCCAAGAAAAATGTTGCAGCTAAGAAACGATGTGGCAACATTCTTCAAATAAAAACATGTTAACAATATAAGCAATAAATGTACATAATAATTATGTTGGTTGAGGCTAGTGAAGCGTGAGTCCATTCCCCATCCCTAGGAATGGAAATACTCTATTTCACAGATATGGTAAGACAAAACAAAGTATCTTGATGCTAATTGGTTTACCCTGTTGTATGCAGGATGCATAAAGCTGAAAAAAAAGAAAAAAATAGATAACTTACGATCTGCAGCAGCAACAGCAAGAATCACGAGTAATATACTAGTGAATATTATAACTTTGTTCATTGTGAAGTCCATATTTCAACTACAGTGGAGCAAATCGTCTTCTATCCTCAAATTTTCACTATTTGATCGTCTTATATGACTTTTATAGTTTTATATACATGTTTAGGGTTAGCGTACATGGCTGAATTTTTTAAACGTTTTTCATTGAAGATGTTTTGTTTTTATTTCCTTTTTCTCTGTTGATATTTTGTTTAGGTTCCCGATTTTCGCTTGTTAGTTTTTATAATAATCATGTATCTTTTTCCTTGCCGTTGAAATTTCCAGAAAACCTCTGTTAGTTCCCCCATACTCTTCGAATCCTATCTGAGAGTAAGGAGTATAGGTAATCGCTAACAACTAAATGACCTCCTGCACACCCTAACCTACCTAAGAATATCTTAAAAAAACTGCTTATGGGAAAGTGGAAACGGGATTTTTTATTATATATTTTAAATGCCAAATTTTTGAATAACAAAAAATGTAGTTATCAAAAAAATAACTGTCTCAAAATATTAAGAATTCGAATGCAGCTGTACTAATATTTGATGTAACCATATCCTAAACGTTATCACCAAAATATATTATAGTGAATATTTTTATCTTACTTTTGCAATTTACATAGAAATTCATATTAATGTGTTTAAAAGTAAGATAACAATATGCTAATTCATCTACATATATATAATTCTTTAAGCACTTCAACACGACACGATGATAGGTTTACCAGTCAATTCAGCCGTAAAAATACCGCCAGTCTCTACATATCGCCTAGTCCTTTGTCATCGCCTAGTCCACTGTCATCAACTTCTTCATATATGCCCTCCGGGGGTACTCATTTTCACGTGACCTTCCTCCAATATCTTTGTTTTCGAATGTCAAACGAGGTCTCCATACCGCTCTTACCACTCACGTTTCCATTATAAATCTTTTTTGCCATTATTTCATCACTCATTCGTTCGAAGTGCCCAAACCAGCTGAGCACGTTCTTCTTCATTCTCACCGTGACATTCTCGCTAGTAATTCCCATTCTTTGCATCTCTTCAGTGCAAATTTGATCAGCTAAGCTGACTCCGCATATCCTACGAAGACATTGCATCTCCACGGCATTCATCTTACTTTCATTCTTCTTCTGTAATAACCACGTTTCGCTGCCGTATAGCAGCGTCGGTACCAACACTGCATTGTTTACGGCCAATACCGCCTGTTACCAGCAGCAATACGCAGTTGTCTTATTCGCATATATTGGGGGGAGTTTGCATAAAAATTGGCATCCTTGCGATAAAAGTGTGAAAAGTATTTATCGATTCTACGTCAGTAAAAAAAAACTCTTCGCATTTTTTTTCGGTACTTTGAGCAAAACTACTCTTTGATAAAAATATATCCACTAGTCTCATCAATGGAGATAGGGCTCTGTTAATTCTGTTAGTAGCAGCTCGCCTGTCCAGATCAATGTCGTATCTTTCTTTTCTAAATATACTTCCCAGATATATAACTTCATTCACGTTCTTTTGTCAACCTACTGGTCTGGGACAGCTGACACTCTCCCAAAATTCTTCTAACGGAACTGAGGATATTGCAGCATTAATTATTTTAAGGCCGTCGTGGCGCAGGGGCACAAGGATGTGACTGTAATACAACGGTTGTGGTTGCGAACCGCTCTCGTGGGATGAATTATTATTTATTAATCCCAGTCGTGGCGCAGGGGCACCAAGTGTGACTGTAAACGCCACTGCTTGTGAATTCGATCCCCACTCGATTAAATTAAATATGTTTAGTTTATAACCTTGACGCTGTATCCCTCAAATAGCAGGAACCTAGTGTTAAAACACTCCATTCCCCACTTCCTAACGATTTTTTTCGAGGCCTGTTAAGTTGTCTCGTTATTAGAGCAAGGAAATCTTCGGCGTCGATGTATTAGTTTTAGTTCTAGATAAAATTTTGTATACAAATAACACGAACTAAGAAAAAAAAACTTCGTTTTTTTATGATTTTTAATTGTTTTTTTTTCACTTTTTACATAATTTACACGTTGACACGAAGAAGAAATGTCACGTTCAAGTTTCAGTACATTTTTTTACAAAAAAATCTGAAATGGATCAAATTAAATTGGGACCACACGGGAAGCACCAGCTTTCAAATAAAAAAGAATCATCAAAATCGTTTTACCCAGATTTGAGGTAACAAACATTAAAAAACTGTCGAATTGATAACCTCCTTATCGTACAGAAGTCAGTTAAAAAAATTATAAAGCAAGAGTGTGGGGTAAAAAAAGATAATTAAAAAGGTAAAGTCAAGCTCTAAATTTGACTTCGCTATTTCTTACTATCAGGTAAATCACAAGTTAATCTAATAGTCCAGTATAAACTACACTAACTTGCAAAAATTAAAACTTTACGTAAAAAAATCGAATGAATTTTAGAATATTCATTTTTATCCTGAAGAACTCTTTCCATCCATATAAATACACCATTTTTCGGTGAAATCGAAACGAAACGCATTAGGTACTTTTAACTTGGCTCTTATTTCACGTTTAAGTTTTTGATGGGATACGATTTACACGATCTAATATAGAAATAAAGGCTAATTAGAGGAAGTAGGTTCATAACAAACCAAGATTATGCTTTGTCCAATTGAGTTTTGAATGGCGGCTATTACGACGAGATGTAGGTAAAAACTGTAATATTTGATTGCTAAATACGATACGTAGCGATAATAAATGTAAATTATAAACATTGAGGCCGGTCGTGGAGCAGTGGCACAAAGTGTGACTGTAAACCGACTGGTTGTGGGTTCGATCCCCACTC
>DWAO01004997.1:0-12187 GCA_018230605.1 Heliconius congener
GTGAAACTTTTAAGTAAATCGGTTCAGTACTTTCAGAGAAAAATGTGGACAAAAAAATATCGACAGACAGACAGACAAGAAATTTAAAAAAAAATACTTTTGCTTTCTATTATTCTTTTTAGGTGTCCCTCTATCTATTTCAGTCAAAATTACTAAATGTACAGACAAAATATTCTTACTGTTTTATTATATATATAGAGATAATCACAAACCACACACAAAAAGCTATATAAATATTTATTTTTTATAAAACATAAAATTATTATCTAGATTTGGAGGTAGGTACTTCAACTAAATCAATATTTTATTTTATTTTATAGTGGCATTCCTTTTTTATCTATTTAACGATTAGAATAAAAAAAGAAAGAAAAAAAAAGGAAAATTATGTCACTATATTTTAACTACTTGCTACGTAGAAAGTACAAAGTACGTAAAGAAACAAAATTATGTTGAAAAAAATTGCTTTATACATCTCAATGTTATTTTTGAAAACTTATCTAATTAGACTCAATTATGTATGGGGAGCCCCCTTTAATTCTTATTTATTTTTATTATTGCATTGTATGGTAAGCTGATGTACAGAATACATCTTCTACCTACAAAGTTGCGGACGATTTGAATAACATTTATTATAGCTATTAGACGTGGATCTAAACCTAGATCCTAGATCTTGTCTATGTTATATTTTATTTTGAAGACTGGCACACCTGATGTAGAGCCATAGTGGACCAGCTTAACTATGAGAAAAATAATTAAAATGCGTCTTTAACGAAAGTTGTGGAGGGTGATGAGTATTTTACATCGACATATAAAAATTAAAGCTGATATGCTTATTGTATGTCAGAAATTTTCCATTGACTTAAAAAATCCTAAACATTTGATAAACATAAGACTCCATCTAAACTACATAAGTAATAACATGGTAATAATATTGCGAACAAAAATACAAATTTTATTTTCTTTTATTTATCTCGCATATAGCACAGGAAACCTAGTGTTGAGACACACCGTTGCCCACATTCCGCCGAATTCTCTCGTAAGTGCATATCGTTTTTTGTATGTAAAAAAGTAATCAAATGAGAAATGGAGAATTAAATTACAAATACATACACATAATAGCAAAATGAACAGCGTTTGGAAATTTTGAATTTCTACCTCTAATATTTGTTTACTGGATTATAACTTTATTTTGTCTTTACTTGAGTCGAATAATCGGTCAAATGTTTTATAATAGTTTCACATAAAATGACAATATATATTTTTCACTTTCAGAAAATATCCCGTTCATATAGCGCGCCAGCCCATTGGTTGTGTAAAATGGTTTGGCTGATTATTAAACTCCAATCCTTTGTAAAACAACTAAGTTTTCCTTAGATCTAGTGTTCGCTTAATGTTCGTTTTAAAAGCAAGATAAACATACCTATATAAAAATTATTCCTGAGGCCAACGACTAATTGTGTGTGGTGAAGACTTTAATTCAAATGAAGTAGCGATTATATAAATAAAATTAAGTCCTAAACGAAAAATAAAAACATAACTGTAGTTTTTTTCTTTTTGAAAATATATATAATTGTAAATAACGATTGAATTTAAAAATATTAGTTTATTTACTAATATCTCATGTCCTTTCAGCGTAATCCATCATAGTACAATTAGCAATTGTTGCAAGTACCAACTGTAAACCTGAGCTCTATTCATCATTAACACACTTCTTGTTTACCAGCAGATTTTTTTATGCTTCACGTTGTATCCCGCTCGTAGCACGTAGTGGACAGAGAGAACTTGGAAACTAGTGTTAAACATTCCGTTCGTCATTTTCTGCCTAATTCTAGAGGGCGTGTTGAGTGGCGGGACTCAACGCCGCGCTTTGCCTCGACACCAAAACGGAGAAAATGGAAATCTATATCTACATATCAAATCTATATATACAATAATAAAACTGTATGTCTATACATTGAATATATTTGCGAAGAAACAATGTAGAGCTTATAATAGAACAGTACTAGGCTATATATATTTGGTTTCGAAGACTTCCACACCTGATGCAGAACCGCAATGGTCGAGCTAAACTATACAAAATAATTAAATGTGTCCGTAACAAAAGTTGTTGAGCGTGATGAGTATTTTTTATTGACGTATAAAAATTAAAGATACGACAGAAGCATCTGATGAATAATCATAGTAGTCCCAGCTGAACTGCTATGACGCTATTTAGCGATAAGAACCCTGTAAGAACAGAAACAGCTAAATTAAAGATCTAGAAAATATAATGCAGATTATTATGGTGGTAATAGCTTACCTAAATTATCACAATTACTAAATCATCGAATATAATTATAACAAATTTATAAGAATTAATAAAATACCATAGCAAAATATATTTTTGGTATAATGGACAATTTTAATCTATACCTACATATAAATAAAATTTAAGTATTTGATTGTGATTTCACGTTTAAAAGTATGGTAGGTACTCCACTTTTTAGGTCCTCCGCTAGGTACTCTTTATTCTTGCCGTTGATGCTTTAAAGCTTCACCCCCTTGCCCCCTTCGCCTTCAGCTATGTCGTACATTTCACGGATAACACCATTATCTGACTAATCTTTGCGAATCCATTTCAAAAAAATTGTAATGATAATTCTGTTTGTATACGCATATATTCCAAACTACATGATAAAATCTTTTTAGTTGTATGTAAGGCCTGTGCAGGGTGCTAGGTTATAATTGATTTTAAAGGCATTAGGCACACCTGATGTAGATGCAGGCTAGTCCAGCTAAAGTATAAAAAATTATGACATACAGTCTCAACAAGAGTTGTTGAGCGTGATAGGTATTTTCCATTGACGTCATATACTAATTTGGAACATCGAATGAAAAACCTTAAAATTTCATTTAACCTATAAGAAAATATGGAATATCTCTTTACTTTATTGACTGCAAGCAGGATGATTCTAAGTTTGATTTCCACCGGTAAAACAAAACCCAGCATCGAGTTCAGCAACCCAACAAAATTAATATTTCGGAAATTTTACCTTCCAAATTTCAATGATAACGGCGAACGAGTCGCTACTGCTAGCTAGTGGCCGCCTTGAAATAAGATTTTCTGAACTTTTGTGCATTATACTAGTCTCGCCCACCGAGAATTCCGTACCGTACGTAATTTCATAATTGTAGGTCAACGGAAACGTAACTTATAAAAGTTAATACATTTAAATAATTTAAATAATAATAACTTTATTTCTCATACTATTCAAAATTTACAAAAAGCTAAGTTTTTTCATTAGGTACATATAATACTATTTACAATTATGTGAGACTGACGCTTGTACTAAGCTCTAGGCCTGTGTTACCAGTCGCCAGGTTCTCCCTTGCGGTAGGGGTACTTACGTTGGAGAGAGTGTGAACTCATTTTATATGAGATTAACTTCAAATAATAATTTTGTTTGTTATGATATGGATGGCAATGTGAATTTCATATAAAATGCAACAAACAATGCATACATTCTTATATCTTAAACTTTTGATTGCGTTGATTTAGAATTTCAGCTTCATATACGATACCTTCCTTAATCTTTAAAAAAGATGGTCTTGATAAACGAACAAATAAGATGAATATTTACATAAGTAATTTCAACAATTTTAATTATTTATGAGATTATAAAATTTTAATGTTTTTATTTTTTCCCTATTCGTAATCGCTAAAGTAGATTGTTATTAGGACACAGATACTTAAACTGTATATAATAACAGGTGTAAATAATTTATTTGATTGAATTCTCTTATTGTTTTGGGTGATTGTTAAAACAATAATACCTAGATATATTAAAACCGTTTTATGTTTTTAAGTCACAAAAGTACTTTCATTTTTATACCGTGATATATTACTCGTATCCGAATAAGGAAATTCTCAAAACTATTTTATTCATTAAAGGCATGCTGATGACGCAAAATATTATGACTACCATACCTACGCTCCGCTTAATTGACTTAGGTATACTCGTACGTCAACGACCTTCAGAGATAGCTATATATGTAAGTGAATGTTCATACACACTAAAGTTCTTGAATTGATTAGTTATATTATATTCTTTTTAGGAATCCGTACCACATACGGTACTACTTACTGCAAAATCTCACTTCTTGCCAAAATTCATAAATATGTCTAGTAAGTGAAACTCCATAGGTTCTACACAGGTTTTCATTAAGCGACAAATAAAGTTAACAAACTTAAATTTACCGCCACGCATACGCCTGTATACACTCATTTTTCTCTTACTGGATTTTTGTACGTCCACGTGAAGTGCAGTTCTTATGTTCTTATGAAATGCAGCAAAAGCGATGGATAATTGCTTGTATCTTTTAGTTAATATTTAGATTTTTATGTGCTTTCAGAGACCTGAATATATGAATTTGATATTAATTTCAGCTTGATATCTCCACGCAATCTCGAGATAAATGTTCTTGACAGACAGACAACAAAATAATAATATGAGTCCGACCGGATAGATTTAAGTGGTTTTTTTTACTAGCTGATAGCATATAATATGACATGCTATTAGGATGCAGCATAGAGCATCCTAAATCTTATATCGATTAAAAAAAAACGATAACGAAAAAAAATCACAAAATTTCTTTCAGTTCGAATTTTAAGGATTTTTTATTTTTTTTAAAAAGGACGTCTACATTACCTGCTTAAGCATATAATAGACAAACAACATACATTTTCCTCCTTTGATTTTTTTATAAAATTAAGAAGATTATAAAATTTGTTCATATAAAATTACCACGATGAGTTTTTCCATGAAAGTAGAGTACAATCATCATTATAGATAATTCAACATTAGTAAACATGCCCTACATTCAAACCTCTACCTTTTCATATAAGTACATTAAAAATGTATTATATTAAAAATATTGTTATGTAAGTGCATATATTAAAATTAACGACACTTTCGTTATAACTTAAATAAACCTTTTTTATTATTTTTAATTTTTCGTATTAACTCGTAATATATACATGTATATTTACGCTAAAGTATGAAAAATATAATAAAATCAAAGAAAAACGATCAAAATAATGCATTTGACAATGGACGGTAATTCTACGTATATTATGTATCAATCCATGACTACTTGTTATATTCATGTCACAATTTAATATACTTGGCATAGTAACACCATAATTACCAACAATTTTACAATTGTATATATATAAATATACTGCAGAATTCAAAGTATATTTTTTTCTGAGTAATAAAATCTCTCTCAATCAATAATCAGAGTTTAAAAGTGTCACCCGTCTATTACATGCATACAGTCTAATGTACGAGTACGGTCTCTAATGTACGAACGACCTTAACCCGCAAATAGTGGACATTAACTACAGAAGGAACAGTGTGTGCGATTGCAACACCTGCGCCGGGAATAGCTCACAGCAGCTCGCGCCGGTCCGTTCCGGCTACCACATACTTGCGGGGTGACAGGCCAAATAGGAAGTACGCGACTCAGTGACAGCGATATAATCATAACAAAATTCTCTTTTAGTTTATCTAAAATACCCAAAGTATTGGAATTATTTAAATTCAATGTATATATGTACTCATATCTATATATATGTACTCGGTGATACAGCATGGTCAACAAGTCGTGGCCGGCCTGAAGTTACATTTGATATTTTTTTTTACTTTTGAATATTTTCGTCCTGATTAAACATTGCGCATAAGTTTAGAAAACCTAACTTCAGGGCCACAACTTGTTGACCGTACTGCACTACTCTATATTAATTACAATTTAAGAACTAAAGTAAGTAGGCCGTCTCGTAGTATTCAAGGAGTAGGTACTTGTTAAAGATAACAATTCTTAACATTCTTACAAATTGAAGTGTCTAATGTTTTAATGATAATGAAAAGACATTAGTAGCAAACATTCGTTTTCTTTTCAGAGCATTGCTATTTTAATTAATTAACAGCCAAAGTATATTTTAGACAAAATATTTTGGTGAAACTTTAGATTATGTATGTGTTCAAAAATAATAGGAACGCGATTTGTAAGACAGCACACCTAATGTGCGTCTTAATTGTCAGAAGTAACTTTGCAAGCGTCTCTATTGACGCTGATGAAATTAATCAACAGAAGCGGCTGTGATGGATACATGGCACGTTATATTTTTTTACAGTTGGCAACTCGATTTATATTTGCTCTTATCAACAGTTAGTAATGTCCACTTTAGGAATACCTATTACATAATAGATTTAGTGGTTTACTAAAATAGATAATATATTTATATGAATGTTAAAGCCAAAGTAATAAATCCAAATATTAGATATACAATCAAGCCGTACCTATATATGTATAATATAACGATATTATAGATATATAGGTACGTAGTTGGTCTATATCTAGTAGATATTAAAGAATATCTACTAAATATAGACCAACTACGAAGTGTGACAATTTTATCTGGATTTATAACTTTGGCTATAACATCGACAATATTTTACATCTAGATATATTATTTTATATCGACAACATATAAGGAAAAACCATTCGTAATGTCTCCGTTTTGCCTTATATTTCCTTATATACTTTTAAGAACAACATCGCCGTGCGACTGCACGTTTCTGACTAGAAACTATTAAAAAAAAGTTAAGAATCGAAATTTTGATTATTTGTTTATTGCTTGTCGCTTGAGGTACAACAAGGAAAATATATAACTGAACTGTCAGTATATTTTGTCAATTTTAACAAATCAACAAAAAAAAATTTCTTTTAAACTCTTCACTCTAACTATTGGCTTTCTAACATAAAAACAATATTTTTACCTATCTATATATACAGCACTTCGGCTTTTCTAAGAAAGCATTCTTGTCCGGTGCTGAGTTTGAACGACTGAGATATAACACGTACCTAATAAGAAGTTACCTGTAACAAGAAACGCAATGAAGATTGACACATCTCATTGTACTGCACCGAGCGACTGTGGTCCGACACAAGGACTTCTAAGATGTAGGGCGTCAACAGGAAGGCTGGATGAGCGTGGGACACCTGTCTCCTACGTGTAATAATATTTAGTTGTTTAAAACACATGTAATGTACCTTTATGGAATCAATAATAATAAGATATTTTATTTAAAGTGACTTTTATTATCATTATAATACACACACAGCAATAGAAGTTTACACACATATACATTATTGATTACCCTCCTTTTGGAATACTACTACATTAAATAAACTATCAATTCTATAATATAAACTACTGGAGTTAAATAATAAAATTGATAGATTTTTTTAAAAAAAATACTAATATGTTATCGAATAACATTATTATTCATCATACCGTATTCATAAATTAGTGGAACTAGGTCTTCTGACGGTATATAATAATTGTGAATTTAAGTACTACTGGAGATAACATTTATTTTTATTTCACAATATTCGCCGACCAATAATGTAAAGTTTGGTGTCGAATTTCGCTATTGAACACGTATTTTTTCTATATTTAAATGGAAACTGGAGTTAAATATTACTCTATTCATACTGCCTTTCTTATGAAAAATGTTAAAATTGCGTAAAATAAAATAATTAGATTCATATAAAGCTAAAAGGAAATAAGTATTTTTAATATCTTTAAAATAATATTGTAAGCACTAAAATAAAAGTAATAAACTTAGAGACAGACAAACAAACAACTTAAAGATAAGTAAATAATATTTAATCTATTAAATAAAACAATGATTAGCTACGATTCGATAAAGAATTCGACTACAGATTGTAAATAAAAATATATATGTATATTTAGGAATTTATAATATAGGTTTGTAACTTGGATAATCATCAATTAAATATACAAAAAAATTCTAAAGCTAGTTTGGCAAAAATAGTTATGGAAAACTTAAGCATATAGGGAGGGAGGTATTTTATAAATAAAACATATATTAAAATGTGAGCTCATTATAAGATATCAGTAAAAAATAACTCGGATACAATACAAGAATAACAATAATTACTATTAATTTGAGGCAGTCGTGGCGCAGCGGCACAGCGTCTGACCGTAAACGCGACGATTGTAGGATCGATTCCGGGAAGGGAACGGAGTGTCTTAGCGCAAGTTTCTAAAAAGCAAGCTGCCTAAAAAATACATATTACAATACATTTTCGTACATCTAATTCAAAATCAGTACAACGATACGTATTCTCTAGTTTACAAATAGTATATAAGTCAAAAATGTTCAATTTGGCAACTTATTTCTTTAAATATTACATTAAAAATCACATTTACTTATTTTTTACTTATAAAATACAGTTGTCTCCAAAATCAACACAATGGGTATATACAATGACAATTTTGTGCAATAAATCATAAAAAGCAAATGCAATCTAATATGTTTTTCGATGTTTTTGCCTAATACAATGGATGCTAATACTGCTCCTTTCGGTGTCCCGATTATAGGTCAATAACATTGGTTTTAACTTACAGAAATTATTACGAAAACATGTTTTAATTACTTAATTTTCTAAATATCGGTCTGAATGCAGATTGCTTTAAGTGTTTTTATACGATTCCGCTACGTGTACTACTGAAAATTAATATAAGAGTACAATATCTACCTAATTACTAACGTTTCATAATTTTACATAGCGCCATGTTGGAAATGTCGGAATGTATATAGGGCTTTTAACTGATAATTTAATAATAAATAGCAAGTAAATAAAGAATGCCTTTTTCTAATATTTTATTAGCCTTTTTTTTAAATTAACAAATTTTAGCTATATTCGTAAGGTATAACGATTAACGTTTAAGTGTTAGAATACATTTCTGGTATGAGCATGACGAATAGTTGGGAAACTTACGATAGAAAATAACATTTTAAATTTAACAACCGTCGAGGTTTGGGTTCGAATCCTATTACGTTCAAATTTGTTTACTTTTTCTAAAATCTCTTTTCGAGTATAGTGTAGAATAAAATGTAGAATAGGTACTAAAATAAAGTATACGATTCAGTCACAATTGAGTTGTATTAGATCAGTAATATAGAATAGGTAGAATAGATAAACTAAACGGTCGTGATGGAGATTTCCTTTTATTTAATAGTCTGATAGCAATTTAACTAAATAGTTGCAGCGTCTAGTAATGACGCACATTGTCGCTGTAGATTATAGAAAAATATTTTTTGCTTGAAGGAAGGTAATGTTGATTAAAATGTTAATTAGTGTATAAGATATGGATTCGTGTGACATTTTTATATTCAATAAAGTATATTAATTAAATCAGTACTCGAATATACTTAAATATATACGCAATTCTATAATTGAATTAAAATATTTAATTAATTATATGTATATATAAAACTATGACACATTCATTTTGTGACAACGAAAGGTATTATTTTATAAGTTTGCCCAAAAATGCTTGCATTTCAACATATTATAATTAATTGCCATTACAAATTATTCATTAATTAATAAATAAAATAACTAACATTTTATGATAAAAAGATATTTAATAATAAATAAAAATTGCATATAGCTCTGAAATAATGATCATGATCACGCTATTCATAATATAGAAATTATGTGGTACACCCATACGAGGCATGAGCAAAATTTACTTTGCCATAACAAAGTTAGCTATACCACATATTCTTACATATAAAAAATAACAATTTATCTTCGTTTTAATTGTAGGCAATAAGAACAGTTTAAATTATTTCATATCTAAGAACTGTAAATTAGCTTTACTAATGTAATAATTTTCTATTTATTTTAATTTAGATATTTCTATTAATAAAAAAAACAATATTAAAATTGTTATTATAATATAATATAAAGTTTGCCAAACTAATTCACACAATTTTCTTATTAATATCATAATTTAGATGATCCATATAATTGACATAATCATGTTATTTAATAATTACAATTTGTAAGTTTTATTATGTTCGAGAACATCCAGGATGCATCCACAATAGCCGATATTAAATAATAAACGGGTGTGATTGCCCACTAGTTGTTGTTCGATTTAAGGAGAAATAAATCAGTTATTAAGTTTGCGACATTTATATATAACGTCATTAAAACGGAACTTCTTTGGCCGATTTAAAGTTAAACTGTTAGAAGATATTAAATGCTGAACCTTAACGGTAATTTTATCTGTAAACAAAAAGAAACTGTTTTGACCAAAAATGTTAATTTTCGACGAGTTTACTAAAGGGTGAGGAAAAATTAAATAGTAAGTCGTTAAAACATACGTGTTTGTTTTTTTTATGATAATGCATTTAAAATCCTTAAAAGGGCAACAGTTATGTGGCTTACCCTAATACTGATTCCCAATACTAAAGGTATTACATTAGTGGGAAATAGCAATCGTTGTTGCAGTGTATGGCCGAAGTGAGCGCCGCGTGTAGGGCGTGCGCGGTGCCGGGCGCGGGTAGGAGGGGGAGCACCCGCGCGCCCCCCGCGCTGTAGCCGGCGCCCGCCGCACCAGTGTAGCGCGCCACGCGAGCCATCGCCGCGGCGTTTATCTACGATTAAAACAATTGGCTTATTTACTTAAATAAACAATAAAAAAAATATATATTTTTAGTTAAATAACTTTTTAAAGTTACCATTTGAAAGTGTATAAAAATACAAAATCGACCTTTATTTTATTTCATATAGTAGAAAAAGCAAATCCGTTTTCGAAGTTATAAAAAACTTATAAACTGATAATACTATATAGTCATAGTTTGTTAAGAACGTTTTTTTGCCGCTCTTGAAAATTTACTTAACAGGTTATTAGCAGGTTTACACTTTAAACCTACGATATATGACGCTATCACGTCATGCATTCTTGTAAATAAAGTGATTAGCGCGACCTTGACAATGCATCAAGCATTGGTGTTTTACCAATATTACAAATCAAAACTTATGCGTTTGTTTACAAAATCGATTGACGTCACAGGTTAACAACATGGCGTTCAGCGTTTTCAAGAAATACGTGCGACATTTGCAAGTGTAAAATTTATATGATGCTTTTAAAAAATGATAATTAATTAAAAAAAAGAAAAAAATATGTGAAAAAAAAAATTTAAATTTTACAACACGTACTTTAGTGTCGTTGCGCAACATGAAATACCATAATTGAAACATGTAGTAGGAAAAAAGATTGTCTTCCCACTCCTTGCCCGTAATTAATTCTCTTTGCCTATACTGCTAAACGGGAAAAAAATTGTTTTTCTCTAAATATAAATTAAGTGGCACATATTTAAATATTTTGTTTTTGTCCAAAAAAAATATACACACAACTTGAGCATTACTTTGCACTACAAAAAAATAATTACAAAATATATTCATTTTTTGCAATGCAAATGAAAATTTCGTAGCCGATATAGTGAAAATAACATCAATAAAGTTATTTCCTTTAAAGGTAATCAACTCACCGACAAACTATCCTAAACATCAATATAGAGAGACAAAGTCGACCAACTAGTACGCTAATATAAGGACATGGAATAGCGGAAAGATCGCAATTGTCTTATGGAGCAACCCTTCCAGTCCTTTAATATTTCCCAATCATTTGATTATAATAGAAAAAATAAAGAACAAAACAGGGTCAAACTACATAAATCCATGATGTAAAATAACTCTAAATAAAATAATTTAGGCCTATACAAATTATAAATACCTGAAATTCATTTTCTTCGTCAGCGACGGCTCGTGACTCCGACACATTGGCTGCGGGTTTTTGCATCACAAGTAACTGGGGAAAAATTGTTAGTAATGAACATTATTCGTTATATAATATTTTATTGTAAAAAAAAACCACTATTAACAGTATGCTAAAAATATCTATACTATACATACCTCAATTGCTTGACCCTGATAAGAACCGAGTGTACAAAATTTTAAGTCAATCATTTCCAATATCCGTTCTGTTTCTGGTTCAACTATTACGAGAAACTGAAAATAAAACAATCATATTAACGTTTTTTTATGTAGGATTAAATCATATTTATTAAGGTTTTTGTTATTGCTTAATATAAGCTTACATTAGTTGGTAATGTTATAAGACATATTGTTTTAAAATATTCAAAATTTACACTATAATATACTTAAAATAACCTTCTAATAAAATCTTTAAATCAGCTTCACGCTGTATCTCGCACACAGCAGGGTAGACAGAGGGAACCTAGTGTTAAGACACTCC
>DWAO01004998.1:0-12187 GCA_018230605.1 Heliconius congener
CGACATCAGAGAAAGAGAAAAATTTATATATATTTAATTTCCTCGAGTGGCGATCAAATTCACAACCAGGCGCATGGCGTACGTGGCGCACAAGTATGTGACTGTAAGTCATAAAAAAATGGTGTCACGCTGCATACCGCACACAACAGGGTAGGCAGAGGGAACCTAGTGTTAAAGTACTCCATTTTGACATTTCCGTCGAATTGTGGAGGCATTGCGTCTTGAGTGGTGGAACTCAAGGCGGCGCTAGGTCTCGACATCAGAGAAAGAGAAAAATTTATATATATTTAATTTCCTCGAGTGGCGATCTAATTCACAACCAGTCGCGTTTACAGTCACATACTTGTGCGCCACGTACGCCACGACTGGTACTCGTATAGTTATAGGGAATATAAAAAAGAAAAATATTAAGCAAAATCAATAAGAAAAAATATATAGTATCCCGTTAAAAAAAATATTTTTTAACCGTGCCAAAAAGAAATCCAATTCAATAAAACTAACGTTCATTAAAAGAATTCCAATAACATTTCCAGCGAACAGACAAAAGGCAGTACCGTAATATCCACTACAATCTATCACCTACGAGAAGCAGTTAGCTCTCTCTACATATAATTTAAAGCCATTAAAGACATCTGCAGACCCCAATGAGCTCAGCTTACTTAGGATGCGTAGCGTCCCTCTGGTGCCCTTTTTTTTGGGGAACGGGGGTGACTTTTTCGAGCAAGGGGTGAACGCGTGGGGTGGCATGTTTATGAATGCTATGTTCTTGACTCATATACCTCGTTTTATGAAAATATGTGGAGTTGCTGTTTTGCTCGTTATTTTTTTTTTTTAATACTTACTTTAAGATTTTAATTGATTTTTGTTATATTTATTTTAAAGTAATGGTATATAAACTTATTATATAAATTTGATATAGAAATGAATAGTAAATTGATAATAGTAACAACGCATTTTTTTAGTAAAAAAATGAAGAAAAAAAACACAATATATAGAAGTGAAAATAGATCGTGAAGTCTAGTGTTTAATCACACAGAACCCTGATTAAGGCGACCCTCCGCCATAAAAACATTATCGTCCGTCCCTCCGTAAAAAACATAAAAAACTAATACAATCGATCCGATGCATCAGATATTGGCAGTTAGTAGCATCCATGCGTCTTTGCTGATTACATCTTATTGCACTAATATCGCGATATATTAAGAAGAACGTGGAGTGTATTTAAATTATAGTTAATATACACTGTTTATAGAGTGCAGTATATTATTGTAAGATAAACTTTATTTTTGAGGAATTTACTTTTATTATAAGCGTGTAACGTGGCGCAATGGAACAGCGGTGATTGTAGGTTCGATTCCCACTCGGGCAATGACTTGATAGGTAAAAGTCGACTCAACTCTTGTGTGTTAGTGTATGTGAAATCTTGCAACCTCAATTGGAGTCACAGTGCCCGATTGAGCTGAAATTACGACCTCCGTTCTAGTGACAATGAAATTATATATGTATAATCAATATTGTTGTTAATCCAAAATTACAATTTTAAATAGAACCTACCTAATATGGATATCAAATGAAATTTCTTAATAGAATACAATACACCAAGAAAAAACAAGATAGCTTGTATTTTATTATTTTTTTAATTAATATTTTACTTCTTGAAATCTATATGTACCTATCGTATAATCTATGTCTTAAATTTAGTCGGAATGTGGAGAACACAGTTCCTCGACACTAGGTATTCTCTCTCTCTCTCTGTCTCTCTACCTGTCTATATGCGACATAGAGCGCAGCTTTAAGCTAAGGCATCCGTGGCGCATGGACTCACATGTGAGATTGTAAACGCGGCAGTTGTGGATTCGATTCTTGCTCGAGGGAATTAAATATTTAATATTGTTGTTTCCTCGCTGATGAAACGAAACAAGGCACGGCGTTGAGTTCCACAACACGCAATGCCTTGACAGTTCAGATTTAGATTTAAAATTTAACCGAACGGAGGCGTGAATAACGTGAAACAAAAAAAATACATACAAATTTGATGTAAGAGTGTGCTTAATAAATTCTGTTTACCTAGAAATAAAGAAAAACTCATAATTTAAACATTTTATGCCCATTTTCTTTTCACATAGCATATCTATATAAAAACTTACATAAATATAAATAGAAATATTTCTTTTAATTCTATAATTATACATAAAGAGCAGGTGTAGTACCTACGCACATACATTTCTGCAATTAATTATGTCTAAATAGGTATATCGAGGCCAGTCATGGCGCAGAGGCACAAATATGCGACTATAAACAGGTTGTGGATACGATTTCCATTCGAAGAAATAAAATGTTCAATATTATCATTTCCTCACTTAAAAATCTGCTGTTGCCTAATTATTTAATTAGGTACCTTACATTCATTTAAACATTCAAGTGTCCTACGTGGTTTTATTAAAAATTGCTGAACAGAATCTTTTGTGTTCCCTAAATTAAATTTAAATCGATATTATTTTTAGTTTCTAAGATATTGGTAGATAAACATACATATACCTAAGAAAGCACACGTTTTTGGAAGTCTTTAATAGATTAGCGTATTCAAATACTATCCAATTCTCACAATATCTCACAAATTATCCGTCCAACATATAACCTTCTTTTTAGAAGACGGTTAAAAATAATATGATACAAAATAAAATATATTCATTAATTAACTTTTATATACTAGATCTAAATAAATTTCGCATCATAGGATCTATTACAATGACAGTTTTCAATTATGAAGTCGTTAGACTTTATTAGCTACTAATAATGACTTAACTTTATGGCTTCAGTTCATTGGAAGCTAGTGGATATTTATATTAAAATTAAATTAATATTCTTTGAAATACGTTATATCAATCTAAAAGGTATTGAGGTTATGGTCCAGTGGTCCAGTTTGTGACTTTAAAGGCGTAAGGTGTCAGTTCGAATCGTTTCGAATTGACTGAATGTATTTAATTGTATTACCTCTTTCTATTTTCGCAATATGTAAGTGTATGGCGGAAAGTAAAATGCAGTGTTTCACACATTAGATTTTCTCTCAATGTAAAAACATATGATAAAATTGAATATTTTAAAATGATGTCTTATTTCGTTCCTTGATATTTTATTGAGCTTCATGCATTATCCCTCATATAGCAAGGTAAAAAGTGTTAAATTCCACTCTTCACCCACCGCCCAATTTTCGTGGATAATGCGTGTTAAGTGGTGGAACTCAACGCCGTTCTCTGTCTTTCTTCCATAGTGAGGAAATAAAAACAATTCACTACCTTGAATGAGTCCCTGAAGCGTCGAAATACAGTGTGATGCTGTGTTGCTACACCACGACGGACCTCAATACTATCATTTATAACTTACTGAATTAAAATTAAGCTTAGCAACTTTAATATTTCCTTGTATTATTAAAATAGGTAAATTATCTAATTTAAATTGTTTTCTTACCATTTTTTTGTGTAAATTATAGATTTTACTGTAGAATACCGTTCGTAACTGTTTTGTTATTGTACTTTTATAATTTATTAATTTTGTATCGAAATAACTTAGATTTAATGTCGATAATAAAATCAGCTTTAGGTAATAGAATACTGTTGCCATAAAAAAATCTACGTCATTTCGCTGTATTTAAATAACAACGTTAAAATAGTTTTCTTTGTTATGTCCCTATATTTTGCTACAATAAATTAGGTTTACATTTTTTGCTCAAAATTACTCATTTTACGTATATTTTATAGGGTAGAAGAAGAGAATCATGGAATTGTCACAGTTAAATCATTAAGAAAATTCAAAACAATAAGTATCTTTAATATAATGAACATAAAGATATATAAATAGAGATTTATATGAAACATTGAATTTTCACTTCAATTACAAAGACGGCGAGCAAACATGAATAGCCCTAGGGGTGAAATCTCAAAGCACCGAGAAAAACAGTCGGGCCACATTTCTGGCGATATGCTTAATGCACCCCCACACAAATTATCGATTAGGCACTTTTTTATGCAAGGGAGTGCGTGGGGGTTGGGGCGAGTGGCTGAAACAAAAAATGCGAAGAGTGAAATAAAAAGTTTAAACAAGTAATGCAAGTAGCCCTCAAGATGTAGAAAAATCAATAGTCGAGACCGACGATGCAAATCTTGTGCAGATGCAGAATTTATAAAGAGATTCAACTGCTTTATTTGGAACTAACTCGTATTGTATAGTATTTTAGAAATTTTTACTTTATTTTCTATTTATATGTTCGTTTTGTTGGTGTAAACATATAGGTTTAGTAGTTTTACTGTATCTAACAGATGAAACAGAACGATTTTTTTTATTTACGAATATGATTCAATCTTGCTTGATCTTGCACATTGATATTCTAAGATATGAATTAAATGTATCAAAATTGTTTTATTTACGCACAACGTGAAAACATTTGAAATACCATAGAGTTTTTCTTGAAAAATATAAATAAAAAAATAAAAAATGAGATACACCGAAACGTTAATATCGTCGCGTAGCCATCATCAATCAGAAAATATATAAATGAGTACTCGAGACACATCAGTACTCGGCCCAATTAAAACGCCCCCGGTCTCAGATGTGCACTCTTCTTGATCGTTCGAGCGTCATCTTTAAATTTCCGTCGTTAAGATTTAATTTCTACCAAGGCCCTCCCGAAGCGGGAACCTGTCGCGCCAAATGTTTTCCTCCGTAGTTTTTTCCTTCGATGGCACTTACTCCTCCCCTCGTACGCATTTTTTTTATCATTAAAACTCAGAGGGTCGCCGAACCCGCGTTGCCAGCTCGCGCTGTCATAACAAAACACAATCATGCAACCGCGTCCCAGATATTGCTACAACGCGTTAATTTTTCAAACTGACATCTGTTTATTTCCACATTTATACCAAATATTTTATGGTCAATTTATTTTATATCTTAAAAATGGACTTCAAAATAATTTTACTGTTCAGGGAATATTTTATTTGAATATATATTTTTTGTAAATTCACATCAAATATATAATTTACAGCTCATTGCGTACGCTACAGTTGCGCGCGTAAGCGGCGAGCATCAACAAGCTCGACCGAAACATTTATTAAGAAACAGCGATGTGTCGAGCACGTTTCTTCCGTAAGCTCCCGAATTTGCTCCGCTTGGAGCCACTCATCACTCCCCCGTCCATCGAGCCCGACCGCTAATTGCGTCCGTTAATTAGGAAACGTCACAAGTGTTTACCGAGTGAGCTAAGTGTGAAGTTCTACCCTCGCCAACGCTGGCGTGAAATGACTTCCTACCGAGATGAAACTTTTTTGAGAAAATCAACTTGCCCAGATTAATTAGTTGATGGGCGGTGTTAGACACTGCGTCTGCGGTCTAATAACATTATGGAACTTTTGTTCTTTGAGTTTTCCAACTCTACTTACCTTAATTTGACTGGCGCCTGTTTAGTACTTGCGTCTGCTGGACAAATAGATATTGTGGCTAACGTTAATCGAAAACCATATTTGTTTTAGCTAATATGAAAGTATACGTACCTAATTCCTACATAACATTTCTAAAAGTAATTTTGTTACAAACGCTTAATAAATTCTATTCATTAGGCCGGGGCGGTCGCTTAAATAGAAACACAAATAAAGACAGCACGAAGGAAATGGATCGTGGAGGTGTGTCGTGGTAATTAACACATAGAGACTCAATTATACCCGTATCGGAGCGGAGTGTAATGTTTCATTTTCGCACCGTTTATTGGCTTGTGCCCTTAAACTGACATTATTGCTTTCTTGAATTGTATAAATTAGTTTATAAGTTATATAAAAAATGCTTTCAAAAAATATATCGATAGTAAAAAGTATTTACAGTTATGGAAGTAAATTTTCAGCTTAATTAAGAATTCATTGGTGTCCATCGAGACTGACAGAAAAACAGCGTCCATAGTCTTGTCTTATTAACATTCCGCCCCCTTGCGTTTTCCGATGAGTAATTGCTTTCTTAATTCGCGTCATCCATCCTCAAAATAGGGCAATTTTTCATTCGGCTTCACGAGACTTATATGGACGTAATGGCTATGAAAAAAACACTTTCTACAAACTTATAAAATATATATGGTTCCTTGGGGTTCCATGTACTTATGTTTAATTACTTTAAGAAGCGAGTTTGCCAACCATTTCACAGCAGTTTTGGTGTCGTTTAAAAAGTGAAGTAAATTTTACAACTTATAATAATGGTTGTAAGCTCGGCGGCGGCCGAGGCTTAACAACGTGAAATCGTTAGTCGTTGTTTGCGGACCGATGGCTTTCTTTCCCTTCCTAGGCCTTAATTTATTCTCCAAAAATATAAAAGGATTCAGGGGAGACGGTGAGCGTCGTTAGCGATATTGTAATTTTATTATTTGTGTTTTTTTCGAATACTTTTAATCACTAGGGCTCAATTCAATGGGCGGGAGGGGAGCAAATCAGATTTCAATTTCAATTAGCGAAGGTTCTAGAATGATCCAAATCAAGACAATGAGTATAGATGAGTTTGGTGGTTAATATAAATGAGTTATTTAAGTACGATGCTCAATCAAGGCTCAATCAATTTCTCAAGAAAAGAAATTTTGATTAAGCCGCGAATCTCAGAAAAATCGATAATGTAATAATGGGAATTTAAGCACAATTTCTGATCACGCCGCATTTATATATATAACAAAATACTTATAACTATAATAAGAACAAGGACGTACGTACGTACTCGTGTACGTGGAAATCTACCACCACGCCATAATACACGGACAATTAAAGAACGATAGCACGCCAGCTACAAATAATTCATTACCGCTGCCGCAGTACAATCACTTTGACTGTCATATGTCGTTTAAATGGGAGTAATTACTATATGAATCAACTGAAAGGTTAGAAATAATTGGATAATGGTCGGTTATGCACTTAAGTTACGTGTGTGCGCGCGGTGTGTGTGGTATGTGGTACCTACTGTGTGTCCTAGGTGATAAAAAATTTAAATATAAAGTACGGCAACCCCAACCAAACATAAAGTTATCGATGAACGTTGTTAAGATTTTTAATTTCACTGACACACAACTAAATGATAATGTTATACGAATTAATTAATGCGAATCGATAAAACTGAATCGATATAGCGATACAATGTTCGAGTTAAGAAATTAAAATAATCACGAACAATTTGAAAACCCCGCACAAACAAATTACAAATCGTCTTAAAAATGTTTAACAAAATTCAATTTGTCCCAATCGTCGACACGAACCAATTAGAGAGCCGGACGTCAAGGAAGCCGCAATTAAAAGGAATCCTCGAATATCTTCCGGTTAATGACTTCTTTGCTTGTTAATTCCTTGTCGCGAAGGAAAAAACCCGAGTCGGATTAATTCCAAGTGCGAGTCGATTGTTTGCATAAGCCGACGGGGAAGCATCACCTCTTCGCCACCGGCTTAAAAAAATAATTAAAATTCGTAATCACTCTTGACTCGCCCCACGGGGACTCCCCCCGTCTTGCAAAATAAAATCACGATTTAAGAAACTCCAACTGTACGCCGCTTTTACATTATAAAAATGGCTTTATCACGAGCGACGTCACTCCGCGACAGCAGTGGGGATGTTTATAGACGCCTTAAAACTCTATATGCACGCGACTTTGGAAATTCGGTCTTCGTTACGGTTGCCCACAAAATATGAAGGAGGATGAGCTCCTCGCATGTTAGTCGGTAGTTGAGCCCTCTTAACAACATATTTGGGCACATTTCGATTACCATAAAGCGCTCGTTGTGATGTATGTATGTATGTATGTATGTATGTGCATTTATTGTTTTGGCATGGAACGGTTTAAAGTTCATACGTGTATGGTTATTATAATACATCTTTTATCGGCGAGACTTGAAATTTATCGTACTCGGTTGGCAGTCACGATAATCGTATGGCAGTAGACTTAGGCATTTGCAAACTTAATTTATTATTATTCTTACTCTAATTCCTTCTATTGTAAATGCCTTATATACAATTTTATGATTCTGATTAAGCCGTGTGAATATTTAACTTAGAAATTATTTTACTACATTTTAATTTTAGTTAAAATGTATCATTTTTCAAGTGATTATCGAACTATTTGGTAACATTTTTAACACAACATAAAATCAGCAGTTATTTTAACATTTTTACAACTGAACGCTACATATAGAGCGATTCAATAGAATGTAAAACATCCAACAATAGACAGACATTTCCTTGCTTCATTCAAAAGAATTCGGGCTTATCACGGCCTTAAATTAATAAGCATTCAAGTTGAGCCAAGTAAAAATGAATAAAGCTCGTAACACCGAACAATGCCGTAATAAGGATGGTGCATTTTGTCCCTGAGAGCTCGCTTGCAAAACAACAATAATTCATATCTCCGTGAAAAGATTTTTAGCGTTATTCCACTTGAAATTATTATATTTTTTTTCTTGTCCTCGTCTTGCCATTGTCTCGCTAGGTAAGTAATGAAAGGAATTGGGGATCTTGGAGGACGGAGGGACGGAGGGACCAAGATTTGCGTGCCGCGCGCCGTCTAATGCGGTGTAATGAGACCGAGACCGCTTTAGGAGTGTTCGGCTTGGTCGTTGGATTTATTATATACCACCAAGTGGATTAAGCATACGGAATATTAATGTGTTACACAGAGATGATTATAATTTAATTTTAAACTTGAGATCAGATTTTGTTTCTTCTTTGTTTGACTAAATTTTATAAAAATACAGTTTTTTTACAAATTATACATACCTACTAAAAAAAATAGATACCAGTCACACGAAACTATCGATACCATTTGTAACCGTCCATCACGTAAATCGCAATAATCTGACACAGCGCGTCCCAACTCAAAAATTGTATTATATAAGTATGTATTTACATACCCAAGAGCGGTTTTCCTTACTTTTTACTTTCGTTTCTCCTTATCCTACTCTTGTGGGGTATCTATAGGGTTTTTAATCTCGTTGGGAGAACACGTGAGCACCCCAGTGTTTACCTTCCAAAATAGTTTAACTTGAACAATTTACATATTATGCTTATGCCACGACCGTCCGTCGCTGCTTGTTAGCTTGCTCTTTCTCATTTTGCCATTTTTTTAGTCTATCGATATCTTTTTAGTAGTAAAATAACGTAGGTGAATATAGAAATTGTTTGTGAAATACAATATCATATCGTTAATATTTCAAGCCATTATATGTTATTTAATTTAATAATATTTTAAAACGTATAAAATTTTAATATAACCCAAGTCCAAGTGCTATGTATAGCTTGTTTTAATAATTTTTCCTCCCTTTCACTTAAAAAAAAGTCAAAATAGTAAATTTATTTTACAAACAAATTGTATCTGCTTCACTTCCAATATAAATATTATTATCAATTTATAAAATCCAAATAACTTTATTAACTGTACGAAAAAAAATTATAAAGAAATTATACATTGCATAAAATTTCCAAGTTCGCCTTGGTCCTATGTAAACAAATGTTCTACAAAGATATGGGCAGGTTAGAGACGTGGTCCTAATCGATATCCTTATAATGATTGCCGGAGGAACTCGCATACGAAATAAGGAGGGCTTGACGTCGAAGGTGTCCGCAGGGGAGGGGCGGAGGGAGAGATATGAGACGATTTAGATTTTTTCCCTCTTTTATTCTTTCGTTTTTTAGGGGGAGCCCCCTCGAAAAGGGTGAGGAATTTAAGACAGAGCAATCGATTTTTCGTATGCATTGGTATTCTCGTAATGTCTTACTTGAGATTAGAGTTATGCTTTTTATGTCTTTCTTGCACGGTCAGTTGGGGAGTTTAGGCAAATGTGATTACGGTACGCTGATGTACGGTACGGCTTATTTTTACATCAATTGTACGAGTTTTACATTAGCCCCATAACGTTGTTTATGGATAATTTATTATATAACTGTTATAAGAAGTGATTATTTATAAATAAGAATACATAAAACAAATATATAATCACAAATACTGTCTTAAATTCATTCTAAGAAATCAACTGTGGCGCAGGGGCACAGGGCGTCGCGTAAGCGCAACAGACTGTGAGATCGATTCCCACTCGAGGAACTGTAATTGTAATTTAAATCAAAAAATGAACTGCACGCTGTATCCTGCACACAGCAGGCAGAAGGAACCCAGTGCTAAGACACTTCGTTCCCCATTTTCTGCCGAATTCTGGACGCATTGCGTGCTGAGTGGCAGAACTCAACTCCGCGCTTTACCTCGACCCCAGAGCGATGAAATGAAAATATAATAAGTAAATATTTCCTCTCCTTGTGTGGGAATTGAATCCACAACCGGTTTCACAGTCACACTTTGTGCCCCTGCGCCACGACTGGTCACAACTTTTATTTTCCTCCCTCTGGGAAAGTGGGGAACGGATGTGTGTAACATTGGCTCCCAGGTTCTATCTGCCTACCCTGCTATGTGCGGGATACAGGGTGAACCGAAAACAAAACTCAATTTCCTACAAGTGTCATTTTTAACCAGATCCCCAGATCCATATTTAATCATCGTCCACAACAAAAAGATAAAGAATATTTTCCTTCATTAATAGATTACCGACGGAGCACAAAAGGCGAGGCGTGAGCCGCAAAGGGACTAAAAGCCTTTCGGCCCACAAAAAAGTCTCAATTAAAAACCCGACGGAAGCTTTTAGAAGGTAATCCTTCAAATTGTTTCCAACGCCCCCTCATTAGCACCAACCAAGCAAGTGTTAAAAAATAAACTTTTTAATCTTTATTACGAGACGACCACGCTAAACGGGTTAAAATATTATAGAACAATCGGTGTCTCGCGTTTTTTTTTATTGTTTCACCCTTCCTGGTGTAATTTATCTGTGGCTGGCGTTTTCTTTGAAATTTTTATTTTTATAATCTATGTTTACTTATTTAGGGGATGTGATGGGGGTGGTCTTTGATGAGATTTATCATTAATATTCGTTTTGCGTTCTTTTTTTTGTTGGAGAGGTAGGTGTCTGTTTAGATATTGTAAATAAGCAAATGATTACTACCTGTAGTCTGGATAATTAATAACCAACTAATAAATTAAGGATAAAGATTTATATTTATTTCTATTAGAACATACTTTATATACCAATATTTGAGACAGTACTATCAATAAACAAAATAGTTATATTTTTTCATATAGAGAAGGTGGTATCAACAAATGTATAGTATCAAGAAATAATGAATTTGAGACATTGCGCGTTATGTGGTGGATTTTCTCCGAATGTGAATAGAACCCACTTCTAACGTGGTTATAATGAGACACTATCTTATTGTACCACGCTGGCTTAATATAATTAATAAATATAAAGTATATTTTTAGCTTCACTCTGTATCCCGCACATAACAGTATAGGCAGAGGGAACCTGGGATCACTCCGTTCCCATTGACAGAAAAATTAAAATATTAAATATTGCCCTTCTCCGTTTGTGAATCGAACCCACAACCATCGCGTTTACAGCCGCACGCTTGTGCCCTTGCGCCACGACTGCTACAAATTCACTATCCAATAACATTTTTACAAACAAACGATATGTTTACACTTGTAGATATAGCAAACACAAAATCGAGCAACAAATCCGACTCGAACAAACTTCGTTAATTACGCGAATAAATCCAAACAATTCGCGGGCCAACTTCGCTGTAAACAAAAACGAGCGAATTAAAAAGAAGAAAAAAAACGCAAACAGATGGAGAATAAAAAAAACCATTTCCTTGACAAGTTTTATTTACCACTAACATTGTTACCGATTTAGACGAGGGCGGACGATAAAAAAGTTTTTATTCATTAATATCGTTAATTAATTCAAATGAAACCGCGAGAAAAGCGTTGAGATTTCTCGCCTCAATTTTTTTTGTGAAGAAAAAGAAAGTTAAGGCCGCAAACGAACTCAAGACGGTACTGTCTTGTCGTTTGTTCTTTAACTAAATTTTGAATATGTAAATACTGTGACTTGATAAAGTAAATTGTAGAAACAAATAACACGAGTTCATTTCAATTATTTATTTTATCGGTAAAACTTATGTACTATATCTAACTTAACAGGTTAGTTTAAACTATAATATAAAAATAGGCCAGCTGAGGCCAGTCGTGCGCAGTGGCACGAAGTGTGACTGTAAAACCGACTGGTTGTGGGTTCGATCCCCA
>DWAO01004999.1:0-12186 GCA_018230605.1 Heliconius congener
TAAATCAATAATCATGTATTTTAAGCGGGCGAAGCCGCGAGCGGGCCGCTAGTAAAACATATACATACATGATAAGACAACCTACCTGTAATATTTTAATAGATATCTGGATTATTTTGAAATATAGTTGGACCCGTTAGATGGCGGAATAGTCGTCATATACTGTAAGCAGAAGCACCAGAAGCACCAAAATTATAAGGAATCAGAAATTAAATCATAGAATAATAATTACTAAAACTATTAGATCTTTAACAAAAAAATATAATATCTAATAAAGATTTTATATTGTTTTCACGTTGTTGTTTGAGAGTCTGCTACCACGATGTCGCTCTCTAGATGTCTAAAGAGATCGCCAAAATTGACATTTTCTCTGTCAGGTTTGGTCGTAGATGGTCATCGAGATCATTTAAAGAATTTTCCTACATCATCTTACACACATCAAATGCAGACACACGCACGCAAACGCATACAATTAGTTATGGTTTTTGACAATTTTTTAAAACAATATATTTTTCCAGGTATTTGCGTTTAAGTAGAAAGTTAAATAATATATTATATAAAATAATTACAAATTTCAAGCACGAAGAGCTTTCAAAACAGTAGATTGTGGAACAATTAATGAAGGAAAGTATACATTAAATGTAATCGAAATGCCTTGTAAATGATATTAGCATAGTCGTCTGCCACAAAAGCTACAATGGCCGGCTATTTGCAGACAAAGCAATCATTTCCATAGTTCAAACTAAAATGTACAGTATTATATTAAATAAGAATATATTTATATAGAAAAATAATTAAATGTTGAATCATTCCTAAATAATGATGATTCCGAATTTGTTTTACCCGGTATAATCGGTAGAGAATAAGAGATACGTCATAAAATATAGTTTTAAAATGCTTGGGTGTACTGTGGAACAGCGTCTGTCTGTAAACGCGATGGTTAGATACAATCCTCCTGCTATGTGTGCAATTTAAAAAAAATATTCATAATTTTCCACAGACAAAGTCGAATGTTCATACTAGTCTTATTAATAATATTAATCAGCATAATGTACATTCAAGATTGATACAGATAAAAACTTAACGACCGGTCTGGTGGCTTTTACAATATATACTTTTAATGGAGGAAGATCTCTAGAGAGCCCTTAACTTTCTATAGATCGTCATACTAATATACATATGTATATATCATAAAGCAAATACTTATTTGTTGATAATTTGATTGGTCTAATAATAATTAATAGAGTAATAATTAATAAATTTTCCCGAAATACCACAAACCTAACTTTCATAAATAGCGGGCAAAGCCGCGTGAAATTGCGCATGTTTTTTACGTCTTCCTGCAGTATCTGTACCAGTTCCTACTCTCACAATTGCTAAGAGACTTTACAACTTGCAGCAAGTCCACCACCAGCAGATCCACTCACAGTGTACCGGGGTTGTATTACCATTAATCGCCACAATACCTTTCTCGTAACCATGTCCAACCCCTTTCCAAGTCCCCAAAAGCACAGATTTTTTTTAGCAAACGGCCAAGATTTTATTTCGCAATCATGCCGAGGGAAAAGACTTGATCCTAATTCCATAACCTCCTTGGGCCTGCAACAACAACATTTCAGATCTTTCTTGCATTCTTATCGCTACTATTTTATCATAAACTTCACTTATCAATCTAATGAAACTGATTGGCTTTTACAGCAACTTCAGGTGGTGTAGGGACGAGGGTATTTTGTCGCTGAAAAATTGGCACTATGTGACTGCTTAAGAGGACTTTGACGGCGGCAAGGGGGTTCTCTGTGGAACACAAACCTCGACATGCTGCCTGTCTTAATGCCTTCGAACCATTGCCTTTGTACAAAAGTGACTTTGATAGCTTCATCTCACCATTCGTCTGGAACCTCCCTGGACTACCACCATACATTTTACAGAACCACAAAAACCAACCAGAGCGAATAAATACACGGTTATTTTGAAATTACAGACAGATATTTCAAAGACAAACACAAGAAAGATATTTTGAGGCGTCGTGGCGCATTCTACAGTCACACTTTGTACCCCACAAAGTGTGACTGTAGAATCGACTGGTAGTATGTTCGATTCCCACTAGAGGAAAAAAAATATTTACATTTATACTTTCATTTCTGCGCTCTGGTGTCGAGGCAAAGCACAGCGTTGAGTGGGGATCGGTGTGTCTTAAAACTAGATTCCCTTTGCATTCGGACGCGACGGACAGACTTATAAAAATAAAACAAAAATTAAAATGCATACAATACGTTTATTAAAATTCTGTAAAATGACACAATCGTGTACAAATTATCAGATTACATAACAATAATTAGAATTGGAAGCTAGTCTTTTAAAATAGTAATAATTATATTTTCTTTAGACATGTCTTTCATCGTTCCCGGGGCTTAAATACCGTACAATATCTACTTTTTATTTCGTAGAACAGCCGGGTAGACAAAGAAGACCTAATATCAAAATACTTTGTTCATCACTTGCCGTCCGGATTTGAGACATTGCGTGTAGAATGGAACTCAAAGCCGCGGTTTGTCTCTGGTTTGTCAGAGCAAGGTATTAATTTGTTCCTCGCTTGGAGATCGAACCCAAAACCATCGTATATACACGCTATCCCACACACTTCGAGGATACTATATAAAATTTTTCTAAGCATTCAATGTCGAGAATTTTTTAAATTTAATTAACAATATTTTGTGAGATTATAATAAAAAATATAACTGTTATATTATACAATATTTATATAACCTTTTTTAAAAATAAGATACAAAAATATGAGAGATAACTTATTGTTATTGGTACAAGGTATACGAGAAACGTGAGTAAATATTTGGTCTTCTATGTAGTATTAAGTACATCATTAAATTTCTTTGTTTAAAACTCAATGTTTCCATTTATTTAACTAACTTGATTCTTATAACAGTTGTGGTTATTTAAAATCCACAGTTAATTGAATAATAATATTTGATTATTATTTAAAAATATAAATATTTTAGTGATTTACGGACGTAACCGTTTCAAAATTTTAATTTAAATATAAAACTTACTATATAAAACCGTAATTTAAAGCTACGTCTTATACAATTTAAGTTTTGGTGTTAAAATTTAAAATAAATACTAAATTATGTTAAAACGTTCTTAGTTATTTTTACGTAACATCAGATGATTATATTTAGATATACTTTTCAAAAATTCAGAAAAAAAAACCACAATAAACATAGGATTGAATTAAATGTAAATATAAAATGTAGTTTTAAGTATGACAATTAATAATGATAAAAAAAATCCTACTAAAGAACTTTAAAAAAAAAATCATTTAAAATGTGTAATAATTGTGAAATTCTAAGATTTTAATAATAACTTTTATACAAATGGCTTTAATAAAAATGACTCAATCCCATTTGAAGCTAAAGAGATATTATTATTAATAATAAGAGAGTTAATTAAGATATTTATAGTAATTTTTCTAAATATGATAAGGAAGTCAAGACAATTTTAAATATAATTATAATAAAGTATTATTAATAAAATATAAGAAAATATAAATACATAGTGCGCTTAATAGTTAAATTTAATTTTTTTTAGAATTGACATTTACTTTTCGCGTAAACATTCATTCGTTCATTCAACGTCGTGAATTATTGATTTCTTTAATATTTTCGTTTAATTATTATTGTTATTATTATAACACCTTTTATATATATGTATATATATTTGTATATAAATTGATCGTACAATAGTCTAATAATTCGTTTTACTCATTCCAAAAAATATACGTATATTATATTTTTCTTGGCACTGATAACTTTATCACAGATTCTTGATGAAACATTCATTCTTAAAAATTTAAAGCTATTTACAATCGTCCTTAAACTTACAACAAAATAAATTATTTTGTTGTATGTTTCTCTTATAGACAAAATAATGCTCAGTGATAAATTCACCATCTTCTATTTCTTATAATAGAATCGATGTCGTAACCGTGACGTTTTAAATCTACTAAATACTACTAATAAAAGATCTACTTACTTATTTACTTTATTTGAATTCATTCTCCTTGCCGCAAAGCAGGGTAGACAGAGGGAACCTTGCGTTATAAATATTTTTGGAAGCGTCTGCGAACAGCATTTAAAGTAAAATATTTCAAACCTATACTAAAGATATTAATCAAGATACCTCAACAGTTTAGACGTTGAATTTTTTTTTCATTTCACGATGTTTACCCATACCTGTATTTCGTGTGACGCAGTTACTACTAAATACCAATAACGTAAACACATACTACGACAAAAATACTACTAACGGTCTGCGGTCTGTAAGGCGTTGCCGATCTGCTACATAATTCTCAAAAAACATAAATTAACGAGAAAGGGATGTTTCTTGTTCTATTTTACGCAATTCAACATCGCCGCTATTACCTACCATGAATGAGACGCGCGCGTGTGCGGCGTTATCATTTGTGTCTGTGTACGTCATTCTTGACAAAGGGCGTTTTATTTTACAACGATAATTTAGCTATTTCGTTTGAAAAAATCACTTTTTTTGTTTTGCAAAAAAATCTTTAGTTTTTATTGTATTAGGTTCTTATAGAGTAGTTAAAATGTGGTTTCATTTACAGTGGTGATGACAAAAACATGATGATAATTGAAATCTGCGCAGTGCAGTACGAAGCATTATTATTGTCACTCAACTATGGTTTTATTATCAAACAGAGACAATTCTCGGATTCACGTCAAAAATGCTGTCATTTGGATGCCTCACTTGGGGTCGTAGGTCCAACACATAGAGGCCCTTAAGATAATGTATTTTTTTTATTAGGAGTTATCCGGGATCTCAAATCTGGTCATGGTCACCGGATTATGAGTAGAAACTATGACAAATAAATTTGCACTGAGTAAATTTAGATTATGGAATAGAGTTTATATGGTTTGGGAATTTGGCTATTATATTAAAAGGGTAAATTGACCGACAAGGACGATTGTAAACGAAGCTTAGGCTCTAGGTCTCCTATACATTTAAGCCTACTGCTTGTTTTTTGTCGTTTGTAGTGCGTTTTTATTTATTTTTATCACTACAGGTTCACATTGTCATTGTCATATTTGTAATTATCACACAAATAACTTTTAACGCTGTCGTGACGCTGTTTAGATTCCGAGTCAAAAAGCTTACTGACGACTCTGTCTTTGGAAAATATTCGAGGCGGATTGAAAGTGTCTAGCTTCGTTTCTATTGAGAATTTTCTTTTTTTACCCTCATTAGCGATCTTGCCTAAGTCCAAGGAGAAGCTGTGTTTTATAGGCTTCTTTTGTACGAGTACATTAAGTGTTCTTTCGTATTCAGCGTCTGTTTTTGATTCATCCTTGGCATCTTCAATGGCTACGGTACCATTTACATTCTTGGCGGTTTTTTGGGGCACAATTTTTTGTCTACTGAATACAAATTTTTCTGAATTTACAATAGTAAGTATAGGCGAGGGTTCTTTTAAAATGTTGCAGGATTCCCCAAAAACCAGTTCAAATTTCTTATTACTTGTGCAGCTTTCTTCATCACATACAGTATCAACCGATTTTTCAACGTCAGATACTGTTTTGTTTTCTTGGATAGTACATAGCTCGCATGTTTTTGTTGGGGGACGATTTACATCATTAATGCACAGTGATATAGAGTGGTTATCTGAATCTTCAGTAGTATTTGTGAATCTTTCCTTTTGCTTTTTTGGCGTGCTGGATGCAAGTGTGTCAGAAGAATTGTATCGTACAGTAATATCATTATACGCCGACTGCCTGTGAGCAGGGGATATTATTGTATTATTATAACACTTTTCAACCTTAGATCCCCTTCTTTTGGTGTGAATTCCAAAAATTCGTTTGATAGATTGTCGAAACTGCAAAAAAAATTGATATTATTTATTATATAAATTTATTTCAAAAGTATTTTATGATAAATATACTATAGATTATATATTAACTGTTACGTAGATTTGGTACAATATGATATTTTAATCCGCATTCCGCACCCTCTGTCACATATTTTGATTCATTTGTATATTTTAAATGATAATAATTAACTAGTAAACATAAGAGACACAACTACTTAATTACCTGAGTATTCATACCAACGTAAATTAAGGGGTCGTAGCATATTGAACTCTTGGCTACGAGAGCGGGGATGACTCCAGCGCCTGGGGACACCTGCGAATAAATATTTTACTTAATTTTATCCTCCCACACTTCAGTTGTTAGTGCTTAAACGTTATTTAGTCACAATGACTCCTGTATCCTTAATCCTATCATTGTTGAGTACATGGATTTTATATCAAATTTATTACTTTAGTTTCAAATAGGGAGAATGAATTATCTTAATTCCTTGGCTCTGGTAAGAAGATAGAAGATATGAGTATCACAACTCAACACGCAATATTTTGAAAATTAGTCAGTGCGAGGGTAACTGAGTAGCTAAGCACTCGGTTGCCTGCCTACCTTACTATTAACCGGCCACAGTGTGAAGAAACAAAATAAAAAAGGATATCTAATATTCTTACAATTCCTTCAGTAGCGAACTGTTCCATCAGTGCGAACAGCGAGTAAGGGGTCCAAGCGACTGTGAACGATATGATCATGATGAAGACCATGACGGTGGCTCTGGCTTCAGCACGACTCACGCGACCTAGACGCTGTGAGTTCTGAAAAATATTTTTAAGATATCTAAAGTGTCATTTCACAATTAGCAAAAGCAAACTTTATAGGACTCTTTTAAAAAAAATTACGTAACAGGATTTACAAACCTCTTACATGGAAAATAAAATAAGTCAATTTGCTATAAATAAAATGTTAGTCCAAAAAGTAAATTGTTTATCTTCTTGCGATTGAGCATTGGATAAATCATCGAGGATGATACATGTTTTTTAAAGCTACCTTTTTGGCTTCTTGTTTTCCTTTTTTTTTGTGAAACATATGACAAAAAAGGATGAATTAAAAATCATAATAAGTATTAATTAACATAAGTAAATTCATTTTAAATAAATTTTATGTATTACCCTTTTCATAGTTCTGATAATATTGACGTAGCTGAACGTGATGACGGACAAGGGGACTATTTGCCCCATCGCGAACAGGAACAATATGTACGTCAGCGTGTTCACGGACTGCTCGTGCCAGTTTACTGAACAACTGTAAACAAAAATCTATTTAATAACTTTTTTTGCAGAGCATTTTTTAGAGCTGCTGCTGCAGCATAGGTGGAGGGAACCCTGTGTTATGATACTCCGTTCTCCGCTTTCGACGGGGAACGGAGTCTTTTATGATTAGATTCACTTTGCTTAACCTGTTCCTTAAGTATATGCGGGAAGTATGAAGTATTATAAGTAAATTAATGAAATTCTCTGTTTATAGTTTAATGGGTTTCTGGATGGTTTAATATAGTCTATAAATAATTGAGAAATAAATCGTGTTTAATTGTAGTCTTTTTATATTAAATTTTATATGAAAACACCATCTGTAATAAATTATCTGTAGTAATACCTCAGTAACATTTACCAGCTAAGTATTTCTTTAACATTAGGCAAGAAGGAATTGTTCGACAATCATTCTCAATCACAAAACCATAAGACAATCTGGTAATGGCGTTTAAAATAAAACTTTGGCAAAATTATCCAATAACAATAAAGGGGAAAAGGAAATTAACGATAATCGGTTTTAGTGGAGCGTTTGAGCGTCGTAAAGTATTGCGATAGCAAGAAACTTCAAGTAAAAGCTCATATATTTTATATAATTATTTCTTGATAGGTACTTCATGTAGGATATTGCTGACAATCTGCCTGTCTCTTGTATGGGGACACTTCATTTCTTAAATATTTGTTTTAAATTCATTTAGTTATTTATATCTTAAGTGTAACTACTTTGTACTTTGAGGCCAGTCGTGGTGCAGAGGCACAAAGTGTGACTGTAAAACCGACTGATTGTGGGTTCGATCCCCTCTCGAGGAAGTGAAATATTTACTTAAATTTATATTTCCATTTCTTTACTCTGGTGTCGAAGCAAAGCGCGGCGTTGAGTTTTGCCATTCAATACGCAATGCCTTCAGAATCCGTCTTAACTTAACACTAGGTTCCCTCTGCCTACCCTGCTGTGTGCGGGATACAGCGTGAAGCTGATTTATTTTATTTATTTATAAATTCTACCATAAACAATATTTATATTATTTTATAAATATAACAAATTGATAATAATAACTAGCTATTACCTACTGCTCTGACCGCGCAATTACCACGAGATAATTAAGAGTAATCTATGACATTGGCATAATATAAGTGTCAGAGGCCAGACTGTCCAGAGTTATGGCTCAGATATATATACATCGGTTACATCGAAACAATTAACTTTTCGACAAATGGACACACAAAAAAATAGTTACTGAGATTTAGCGTGATCAACTGATTTGACAAATATATTTATAGCTTCATATATTCGTAAAAAATTTTTTTTTGATATGAATTAAATTGTCGATTTTATAAATCAAATTAGAATAATAATTGTTAGAAATGACAAATACTTATTTGTGTAATTATTTGAAATATTTTTTTTCGATGAACAAAATTTTCCATTTAATAAGAAAATTTATTTTTTAAAACTTAGCCTGTGAAAGTTAATATTAACCACCATCTAAGCGCATTAGCCAATTCACGGCCTGTGCTAGGACAGCTTTACAAAATCAAAACATTTGTACTCAATAGACATTATTTGATTATAGAAGACTGGTAAAAAAACCAAAACACCTATGTAAATATGTGAAAAAAATCGATTTAAATGTAGTTAGTTCTCATAATAATAATAATAACAATTTTTTACTGTTTCATGATTTGAGTACATTTTTAACATGTTTTCATTGAGCTGCGATTATTAAATTTTCTGAGATTATTCTATAAATACTAATACTAGTAGTTTTTAAAACTAGTTCTGGAAAAAAAAATCCAGTAATTCTTTTTCGTTATAGACTGAAAATTTTGATATAATTTAGCTTACTTTAAATCGTTTTTTTGATTCCATGCTATTTCCAAGATTGAAAAGCCGAAAGTTTTGAAATATTACACTTTACAGAAGGCCTACAGTTTAGCTATATTGAGAAAAAAATCACGAGCGCAGATTCAATAATCAGGCTATATTTGCCAATTTTCTTGAAGAATCCGATTTTTCCAAAAAATCGCAAATTCTCAAATATCTGCCGAACTATTGAAAATCGGCTAACATATATGTATTATTTTTTAGTTTTACGCTTCGTTCTCTACTTTCCAGCCAGTTTTCGAGAGATTGTAAATTAAGTAGCGGAACTCAAGCGAGGAAATAAAAATACTAAATAACGAAATTTTAAACCCTTAAAATAATAAAAACGAAACATCCTTTCTCCATTCTTTCTTAATTTACATATTAATCTATGTAAATTCAAGTAATTTAATAAATACATTTAAATTATAACTTACCTGATATTAGCAGCTTCATTAACGTAGTTGCCCCATCCCATCAGGGGTGGCGTGGTGAGTGCCAGAGAGTAGGTCCAAATAAACACTACGGACAGAGCAGCTCCTTTGGAGGTCAAATGTCTTGAACTAAGCGGCCTTGTCACCATCAAGTACCGTTCAAAGGATATCACAGTTAATGTTGTGATTGATGTGATACCTGCATGGAAAGAATATTTTTTTCTATTCAACAAATTTCTGTTTTGTAATACGTCTTTTGTAAGATTTCCAGGATCGAGAGTGATGAGTCACTCTGTTATCCCATACATTATATATTTTTTTCATATTTCGAATATATTCTTGAGATGTACATAAAGGTGTAATAAATCTTAATATATGAAGTTCCCGGATACACAAACGCGACTGGTTGTGGGTTTGACCCCTCGAGGAAGTGAAATATACATTTGAATTAATATTTTTATTTCTTACATACAGCGTGAAGCTGAAAAGATAAACAATATCTCACACACGTGATCGAAATATACGTTTTTGACAAACAGTTAAAATAATACATGTATTAATTAAACAGTTGATTGTTTAAATTCCAGTAGACAATTCACACAATATTTCAAATAATGACCGTTCTTAAACACAAAGAGCTTGACGTTGTTAGATTGTAAATCAACTTGTGAAGAAAAGGTTAAATTAAATGTAATTGAAATAGGACCTTGTAAGTGATATTAGCATAGTCATCTGCCACAGAAGCTGCTGTCTTCGGCCGTTTGAAGACAAAGCAATCATTTCCATAATTTAAACTGAAATGTGCCATTTAGTTACTCTACGCTAACTAAATAATGATATTTTAATATAGAATTAAAAAATTCATATTGAAATATACGTGTTTTAGTTTCAAGATGATATCTTCCACACTTGGCAGAAACCGACAGAGAAATCCAGTTGTAGACGATAATTCCATGTATTTTAGAAAGATTCTTGGGTGAAATGAAAAATATAAATAATAAGTCTTAATAAGGAAGAAATTAAATTAAATTAAAAAAAACCAGCTTTACGTACGTAACCTAGTGTTAAGACACTCCGTTCCCCACTTTTCGCCGAGTTTATAAGTATTCGAAATATTTTAATATATCTATTATTTAAAAGAAGGCCAGTCGAGGCGCAGTGGCACAAAGTGTGACTGTAAAACCGGCTGGTTGTGGGTTCGATCGCTCGCGCTTTGCCTCGACACTACAGCGAAAAGGGAAATATAAATGTAAATAAATATTTCATTACCTCGAGTGGGGATCGAACCAGTCGATTTTACAGTCTCACTTTGTGCCGCTGCGCCACGTCTGGCCTACAATAACATAGTAATAAATAATATTTTTTGTCAAACGAATCCCGCTACATACAAGTTGTCTTTTTAATAATTTTAATCAGCGTAATGTACATTCAATATTGATATAGATAAAAACTTAAGGGCCGATCTGGTGGCTCTTCCAATACATTTTCATAGAAATATCTCTAGAGAGCCCTTAATTTTTTGTAGGTTTTCATGATAATATATCATAAAATTAATATTTATGTTTAAATTGATTGATCGTACAATCTATGTAATAGTAAACGTTTATATATTATAATTATTAGACAATTTTGTAATAGTTATTTATCAATACATGTATGTATATAAAATTGACGTGTTTGTCTGTGATTTCAAAATTATCCTGTTTTGTTTTCAAGTGCATATAGATATTTACACTATACCAAAACACAAAGCCTCTTTCTTGCCTACATACTCTCATTATAAAGTTCAAAGGGAATTTTTACGTTACCGATATTAATATTAATAGATTTCCTTAAACGAAGGTAGAAGTTAAATTAATTTATATTTACATATCGTCCGTCGGGTTGGAGAGTAGACCTGCTAACAACCTACGTGTACATCAGTTAATGTACTTTAAATAAGTTCAACAAATTCGCTAATATTCCTATTAGCAAATTTTTCGAACTTATAAGGTTATTTTATACAACTGTTTTACTGAATTTTCTGAATCTTTAGCTTTCAATTTATTTGATTAAACCTGCGACACTTGGGCCATGTTAAGCTTCTTTATTAGTAAGTCCCAGTAAATTAAAATTCTAAATGATAAAGCTTATAACAAGTTAGACGAGAAGCAAAAACATATTTTTTATATTAAATTTTTTTATATATTCATTTACATGCATAATAAATATGAAAAAAGGCAAATTATGACTAATACTTTGTTATCGCGGTTATTTGTTAAAATGTCAAGACAAAAATGTAAGGAAAATTCATGAGGTAGGCTGTAGGCTTTGTTATCAACGAACAAAAATGAAATTTGTAACGAACTTCGTTCGAAGTGCCCGATTAATTTTTTTTATTTAATATCAACACGTCCACTATTCATTCGATCTCTCGATCCGCTCGATAATTGGGCGAAAAGTTGAGAACTGAGTGTTTTGATATAAGATCCCGTCTTCCTGCCTTGCTTTATGCGGGATACAGCGTGAAGCTATCAAAGAAAATAGAATATAGCTGTAAGTGGGACGTATACTAGCTACCTTGGGACGTAGATTTTTAATGGCTATATTGTTTATATTTAAAATTTATTACTGCAGGATTATTCTAGTTAGTGCGCATTGAGATCGATCCCCACTCGAGGAGATGAAATATTTACTTAAATTTATATTTCCATTTC
>DWAO01005000.1:0-12186 GCA_018230605.1 Heliconius congener
GTTCTGCCACTCAACATGCAATGCCTCCAGAATTGGGCAGAAAGTGGGGAACGGAGTGTCATAAAACTAGGTTCCCTCTGCCTACCCTGTGTGCGGGATACAGCGTAAAGCTGAAGCTAGATTGGTAGTAATGCTCCTTCCAACATATACTTACACGTTATATTAATATTGTAGCGTCCAAAATTAAGCTTTGCTAGATCAAAGTAGGCTAAAAACAAATATCACCACGCAAAATATCATGTCTTAACAACAATTGACTCACTTACATTAGAAAGTAACAAAAAATGAGATGAATGAATAGCATTTAAAAGAAACCGGAATTTAGGATAATATGATTTCTTTTTTTTTAATATCAAGTGAAATTATTCATAATTATCATGCAAAACGTATTTGACACGATAACAACAAAAGATGTAATTTTAAACTGAATATTAATTCAGTTCTATCTTGTCTCTTAACTCGTTGTTGACTTTTTGAAATAAATTAAAATTTTAATGGAATTTATGGTAAAAAAGATATAATTCTAATGAATAAACGTAATTTTGTTTAGTTAGATGAGTTGAGTTTCTCATTAACAAATGATATACCCCGAATAAGATATTAAATAATAATATAAAACAAAATCGGAGTAAAAAAATTGAGACCGACATCTTTTCTTTTCGTCTGTTGATGACCATGCTGTAAAATATTTAAAATGTATTTGAATTGATATTAGAAGTCAATAAAATGGTACCACACTTTATACCATAGGTCATTGATGTACGTACAAACAATGGTGAATGTGGTACCGTTGCTATGTGGGAAGAGACGGCTTGCAAGGCATACATACTAAATCTATATAATTTTATTGAATATATGCGTTTTTGTGTAACAGGATCAGTGGATTGGCTATTGACATTACCAGCTATTCATCAGCGTCACTCCGTATCCCGCACATAGCAGGGTAGGCAGAGGGAACCTAGTGGTAACACACTCAGTTCCCCATTTTCCACCGACTTCTGTAAGCATTGTGTGTTGAGTGGTGGAGCTCTACGCCGGGCTTTTGCTTTGGTGCCAGAACGAAAACAGGAAAATATTAATAAATAATAATTGAGTGTGGATAGAACTCACAACCGTCGCGTTACAGTCACACACTTGTGCCGACGACACGACTACTACTATTAAATGTAAATATTTTTTATTTAAAATTTTATTATATTTTTTTTCAACTCATCCTAAGGTTGCAAATTGTAATACTTATACGAATACATCCCTTTTTATTATTTATTTATTGTAACAACAGACATATTAATTAAATATTTATAATATTAGAATAATGGGCCCGAATTAGTATTTAAATTTTATGCAAAGTTACGTTTCATCATTTTATGTTTATTTTATTTTATATTTATAAGTGGGTTAATGAACATCGTGTCAAATGGCAAAATTGCTTAATAAGAAAAAAAAAACAATAAGCTAGTTTGACTAAATAGTTACATATACTTTATACAATAACATTATAACTTATCTTACACATATGTATTTAAACGAATGTATTATAAAAAATAGTATTGTTAGTAGGTGATACATATCACTTATTGCAATTACACCGTATCCCTTTCCAAATAGTTTAGAATCATATAAACGATATGTGTTTTAATCGTGTTTTTTTTAAAACATTAACCGCTTCCGCGTTAATAGGATAAGTGATAAAATCAGTATATTTTTAAATATTGATTCGATATTTAGTTATATAAATCGTAGTATTACCTACGAAAACTACGATAAGCCTGTTTAGATATGAGAAACATATTGAATAATGCGAAAGTGAATGTTACCATATGCAGAACATTTCTATATTCAACCGATCGCCATGCGACGATAACTTGTGATAGGAAAACACCGTTGATATAATTATTGAAATAATTTTAATTTACAATATTTGGACGTGAGATTGGATAAGTGTAATATTAAATGATGATTCCTTTGATTTTGATGTATTTAGAAAGATTTTTTTTTCGCATTTTTCGGTTATGATGATGGGAGAGAAAATTTTCAATAAATAGTGTTAATTGAAAGTATAAACAAAAAATATAATATATTAATTTAAAATATATATGACTCACGTAATCCGGATCCCAGCAATTTAAGTACATAAATGGTAAACGCACCCGACCGTGGTAAGCAAGTCGCTGCCATCTGCATGAGGAATAATAAAATGGTTTCTGTTTTAATCGACATTATACCATTAACAGCTATTACTTTGAGACCAGGCAAAGAACACTGTAAATAAAAATAATAAAAAGATCTTCACATATTTTTTTACAAGTTAAGACTTCCCAGTAAGTAATCTAGGAAGTAGGGAGTACTTATGTTGGGAACATTGGCATGGACTTTAGCTTTGAACAGATATGTGCGTGTATAGGTTTTTTTTTATTAGTCTAATTTTATGTTAGTATTTTTTTTTAAGACTGAGTATTATGTGGTAAAGTTGTTCGGTTCGTTTGGTGTATAGCTATAGCGCCATATAAGAACGTACATACATATCTATATAGATAGATAAACAAACACATTATCCTCATTTACGTCACGCAGTTGGGTGAAGAAGAATAATAAAAATTATAAATTTAATGTAAGATAGTCGCCCGCGCCTTCGATCTTATGAATACAAAGTATAATCCAATTCTTAAATTTATCGTCTATTGCATAATTTAGAATCTGAATCAATATCTGTCTAGACATTATAATATGAATATTTTATATAACATATTTAAATCAGCTTGGCGCTGTATATCACATATCACGCGTATCACGTGTATAGGCAGAGGGAACCTACTGTTAAGACACACCGTTCCCCATTTGCCGCCGATGTTTAGAGGCATTGCGTGTTGAGTGGCGGAACTCAACGCCTCGTTATGCTTCTACACCAGCGCGAAAAAATGAAAATGTAAATTTAAATAAATATTTCATCTCCTCGAGTGGGGATCGAACCCGCAACCAGTCGAATTTACAGTCACACTTTGTGCTCCTGCGCCAAGACTGGCCTCATATGTGATTTATTTATTTTTTATATTTATAAAAGTTGCTAACTTATTTGCGACACATTTATTTAATAAATTTATTTTACTTTAATTAATTAATTTTAAAATGAAGTTTAAATTCAGTATTGTTTTAATGATGTTTATATTACAGATAACAATTTAAAAAAATAAACAGCGTTTGGCGGTCCGTTGTCTCTGGCTACCAAGCTAGGGATAAGGCGTGAACATTAAAAAAAAACAACAAAATTATTAGCTAAAATATAAACTTTCATATTGAAATATCTTAATATCTTCACCTAATATAAATTAACTTCTAACTAAACTGCTGAGGAAATAATATAAATATTATCACAAAAAAATTAAGGTGTACTTTCGAAAAATTATACATACTATTTTATTAAATGAATTAAAGTTAAAATAGCTGTAATTTGGCGTGAAACGCTTCATTGAACCCACGGTCTTTCATTTCAAAGAATACCGGATGGCAAAAAAACATATACTATTTTTCTTGATTTTTTTTTATACGACTTTCCATTTTGCTGTGACGAAAAATGTATAAGGTAACTTTTTGAAATGAAAAGACGGCATTTAAATAAATGATTATTACCTTGATCTTAAATATAAATGCTTAGAAATAATATTTATCTTACTCTGTTAAATGTGGGGAATGCGTGAAGATAAAAAATGCATATGTAATTTCTTTTATAGATACTTACTACTTATTATCTAAATTCCATATAGTTTTGTAATGCAATGTTAGAGAATGTGCTCCATTTTGAAAAAAGCAATATGTATTTTCTAAGTTTACATTCACCTCTACATCGGTGCATATTGGATCGATTCTATTGATAGTTAGCGTATGCAATAGTACAACTCGTATTTACCCACACTCTAATGACCCATCATAGGCCCATACTTTTTAAATCGTTTACTATAATATCGACAAAAAATATACGTATGTATTACCCGTCGTGAAGTTGATATTCTTTTTTTATTTCGCGTATAGAGTAGGCAGAGGGAACCTGGTTTCAATATTATCCTCCACTTTCACATATTTTCGAGACATTGCGTGTGTGCAGAACGAGGAATGGATGCATACAATCGTTGCATCAATAACTAATAATAATAATCTTAAATTCGTAAAAGAAACATGGTAGTCTGTTGGTTCCGTCACCATCGCGACGCGCCATAAATACGGATCGGGTGCCGGATCTAATATAAGTAGATAAAGCGCAACCGACACGAACTCGGGACGTGACGACTTACGCATAAGGGAAGGGAACACTGTCCAAGTATATACTATTGTATATATTTTTATTTTGTTTTTTATCTAAATGTTGAATCAATTTATGAATTTAATAATTTTTCATTTATGCATCTTTAAGGTTGGTATTCTATATATACATAAAAATAAAATTTAATTATTTCTCTGTGTATGTCAAGCCTATATAATTATTTACATAATACTAAAACACAAACAAAGGTTTTTTAAAACGTTTGTCTGACTGTTTGTCTTTCTGTTTGTCCGGGTTAATCTCTGGAACAGTAAACACGATTTTTATGGTACTTTTACTGAAAGAGGAGATTGTGGTCCAAAATATATAACGTCAATATATCCCGAAGTATAATAAATGATATTCAATAAATAATCGTATAATTCAAGCGGGCAGACAAAGACAAGGGAGAAAAGATATATAAATAACGTTAGGATGTAGAGATGCTTTAACTTTTAATAATTATATGTACCAATTATACAGAACAAGGTACAGACTAGATGTAAATGTAGTAAGTATATTTTAGCTAGAAACATTTAGATTTAGTATTTTTTCGTCTTGTTTTATTTTGACTATTTCATTATAATAATATAATACTATATAATAATAAATCTCAAATAATATAATATGAATAAACTTCGAACCCTCCAACACGTCGCCGCAGTCGCTGCGTGTACAGCTACATATATTCCTTTGTTACGTAACTATACACGAACGAACATTCAACAGTCTGCATCAAATCGTTTTGTAAATAAACACACCGCTTTAGAAAATGCTGAATGTAAACTTGGAAGTAATGATACGGCAACTACTTGTATGGAGGCATATGCGTGAGAACATGTTCTTTCTTTTTATTATTACTTAAAACCATTTTGAATTCGAACTGTGGACTTTTTATGATAAGATTGTCATGCTGCTGGGTAAACAATGTGTGAGACCTCAGAAATGGACGAATCAGATAAATTATATAAAGATATATAAATATAAATTTTTATTATTAACAATATTTTTATTGAACCAGTCTTGGCGCAGGGGCACAAAGTGTGACTGTAAAACCGAATACTTCCAGAATTCGTCAGAAAGTGGGAAACGGAGTGTCTTAACACTAGGTTCCCTCTACCTACCCTGAGGTTTTCGGGATACAGCGTGACGCTGATAAACAATATAAAATAATATCTATAATCATGGATATTACAGTATATAAAAAAAATATTTACTTATTTTTTATTAACTCTACTTAATCGCATTTCTTTCCTTACTCTACTTAATCGCATATTTAATTGAAATTATAAATGATGTTTCTAACGATGAATATATATTCAATGGTCGTATTATTAATGTTATATTACATTTATGAATATTTATTCAGTTTCATATAACATTGAAACACTTAAAACAGCAGTTAAGCAAATCTCTAATATTCTTATAAGGACATATTACTCGTTATTTGAATTTCTAATTCTATGGAAAATTTACCTAATCAATATATTATGTAAATTTTGATTATGGTAACAAATATTTGTATTTTGGACACAATAAATTCCGATTTTATTTAGTATGTGTGGTCGTTTGCCGTTTGGAAAATTTAACAAAATGAATAGTAATCAAATTCAAGTAAAAAAAACCGATCAAGTGCGAGTCCGATTCGCCGACTGACGGCTCTGTATCTATTTTAGGATTATAGGTCAATTAATCTTTTTTCTTAATGAAATATCTGTCAATTTCCTTTTTTTGGATATGTTTTTATATTTCGTTCGTTTTTCATGCTAAATCTTAGAGCATACAAAGAAAACACAACGTAAATGCATATTTAGGACTGAAAAAAAGGTGTCGTTACTTATAACCTACCATAACTAATTTTGACATAGACTTGATTAAAAGAAATATATAGTGAAATTACATCAAAGTTGGTACATGCTCATAGCTAGAAATTAAGATATTAATATGTCCTCGTATCCATTCATTTCTTCTTTAATTCATATTACTTAAAGTAGAATAGCTATAAAAATATATAGCGTTGTTTAAAAAAGTAAAATTAGTAAATAATTATACATTCAAGTTCGAGACATAATTTGCTTGAGTCGTCGGTGGCGGTGCAGTTGTCGGGTGCCAGTGTACGGGCTACGAGGCACGAGCGAGGCGCCATCGCGATAGCTCACCGGGGGAGCGCAGCGGATGCGCGCGTCACGCGTCGCCGCGTCACGGGCTTGCCTCATGTTAAGCGACCGATTCGAATACTTCCCCTCCACATACAAACGACAAAATCATCTATTTACTAGTATATATATACTTCCTGCTGTATCCCGGACATGGCAGAGGGAACCTAGTGTAAGACTAAGACATTCCGTTCCACACCTTCCGTAGAAGACAGACCTTTCGAGACATTCGAGTGGCAGAAGTCAACCCCGCACTTTTTGCCTTGATACCAGAGCCAAGCAATGAAAATATTAATAAATAATAATTCATTCCCCCGAGTAGGAATCGAACCCACTACTTGCCGCGCTTATGGTCACATGCTTGTGCCCCTGCGCCGCGACGGCCTCTAGTCAAACTGCCTACTACTATATAATAATATATTTGTTTCGTATAACCTCGGTGAAATTACTCGTTACATTTCTATTGAATGTTGTAATCGAAGCTTAGCCTACTAGCCTTGTGTTGTGTGGCAGGTTCCGTGCTGATGGTTCTGATATCTGAGATAGGTAACGTAGCACCCGTAATTGAATACTATGTAATAGATATACATAAAAGTAATTAAGTAGGTCACTGCGTATAATAGAAAATAACGCTTTTGGACGATTCTTATATTTTCTTGACCTTCTTGAGTAATTGTATGCCTTAAGTTATTTTTAGGCTTTATTTAGTGTAGGTATGTAGTATTTTTAGGGTTCCGTACCTCAAAAGGAAAAAACGGAACCGTTATAGGATCACTTTGTTGTCCGGCCGCCAGTCAAGACTCGTTTTTTTCAGGAATGCGTAAAGATATCGAGCTGAAATTTATAGGCTAAGGTCTACTATCCCTTGGAGCTCTGAAAAAATCAGATTTCTAAACCAACGCAATCAAAAGATATGCTGCAAATTAACGCAACTTTTAGAAATTTGCAAAGGAATCAAAACATACAGGGTTACCTATCTACCTAACCTACTTCCCGAGAACTCAGAATCTTGAAATTTCGTACGAAGCAACATCTTAAACCACAGATATAGAAGAATTTACCAAAATTTTATAGATATTTTATTTCATAAAAAAACATTACAAAGTTATATTTGTAGTTCATTTCATACAAAATGAGTGCATATGACACACACACACAAATTTAAGTTTGTCAATTTTTATAAGGTCTACAGTGTACTTCCTATTGGCCTACCATCCTGAAATTAGTACGGAAGCCTCGGTGGGCGAATCCGACTCGCACTTAACTGGTTTTTTTTAATTCAAACATCGTTTCAATGCAGTAATTTTGTATACAATTTCAATGGCACAGTGGCTGATTGTTGTCCACTTTTGGTGCGGATGTTGCTGTGCTACTTTAATTTTGTTCTTGTTCTACTTTTTTTTAAAATACTAGTTGTTGCTATTGTTTTGCGTCTCCTAAATTCGTATGCTTTGAGCTTGAGGTAGTATCAAAAGCATACTTCAAGCGTCTTGATGGGAATCGATGAATTTTAAATATTAATCAAAAACTAGAAATAACTACATCTTTTTATATTTATAGACAAGATTTTTTAAATTCTTCAAATAATAGTCGGGGCTAATCAGATTCTATTTTATTATTTATATTATATTCAAATATCAAAATCGTCAAGGTTTTGTGTATATAATATGTTTATACTTATAAAATTACAAAGCACAAAATAACAAAAACGAAACTTTACCTTTTTACCTAACTATAGAATGAAGAGTAATAATTTCATTGAATAATTGATCATGGTCCAGAGGTTACGTCGGATGTACGTACGTACATCTTTTAAGGTCTTTGTACTTTTAAAGCGTGCATACTCAATGGTTTTGAGTTACAGCCTTCTTTATGAATATATAATTTTGTAATAGGTCCATATAAGTAAAATTAAGTCTTAAATAATAAGCAGTAATAAACTGATTAGAATGTAAAATACGAGATAATTTACATTAAGTTACGTGATTTTATTGCCAAATATTTACTTTTCTTTTATCTTATATATAATTATGTAATTAGACACTACTTACACATTTAAGATATAAATTTGGATTCCTAGGACAGCGCGGCACAAACGTGTCTTATTGTAAACGCGACAAGTTGTGGCTTCGATTTCTACTCGAGGAAATTAAATATTAAATATTTTTTTTTCTTTGCTCTGGTTTCCAGGCACAAGCGCGTGTTTGAGTTCTGCCACTCAACACGCAATTCGGAATTCGGTGGAAAGTGGGGAGCGGAGTGTTTTAACACTAAACTTCCTCTGCCTACCTTGCTACATGCGGAATAGAGCGATAACATGTCTTGTGCTCTAACATTACAAGCTTTAATGCAGTGTCAATTTTATATAAAATTTTTATTTACAACTAAGAGCTTTTCAAAAGTAAATTATCTGTTTTTTTATTTAAGTAAATTGTAGGCGTTTTTTTTATATTTAATATCACTTAAATTAAGATTACGGTCAATTATTTAGATATAACTGTTATTAAACGGTTATGGAATGAGTTGTCAGTTTTTTTCGTTATCACTTGAATGTTCATAGACTAGATTACCTATACTATAGGTAGTATTCAACGGCGTGTGATTCTTTGGGACCGCCGTAGTGTCTATGTTCCCAAGTTTTTGCTACTTCTCATACAAAGAGAGTCTAACGAGGGATCCGTTATTTGATCGTTTTTTTTTATTTGACATTCTATTTTATAAACCTGTGGGTGTATCACAAGACGTACAAAGCAAATTGCAAATTGCTATCAGTATAATACTATTAATGCAATAAATTACATAAAAATATGTGTAAAACATTGATACTTAATAGGATTCATAGGATTTCATCATATTGCAATATTTCTCTTTAGAAAACGTAAAAAAATTTTGAACGTGGCAGAATTTGAATCCGCGTTTCTTGGAAACTCTTGGTCCAAGAGGCGTCCATCAATAGGGTTTAAACTCTAAGTCTAGCGCCTCTTGGAAAAACTCGTTAAAAATCCGTTAAAAAATAATAAAATAGTATTTCATTTAGATATAAAAGTTTTAATGCTACTTAAAGTTTATAGAAATGTATATTGCTCTAAATATTTTGCACACTTTACGGAGACTTTGACTATTTTAAAGTGATTGGTTCATTTTAGGTTCCAGAAAGAATTGAGCCACGTTCTCAACTTTCGAAGAGTGATAATCATATAGAAAAAACTGTGGAAATCGTGAAATCTCCAGACAAGCTCGTCAATAACGCAGACATCAGACACACGGAGGTGAACGCATTGAATATGGAAGTGGAGACCTTAAGGTGGCAGCTAGCTCAGGTATTAAAATATGTATGACTATTTATAACATTGGTGCACCAGTATATATTTCATTTCTACTTGATGCTTTGCGAATTTATTTGCGAATGTTAGCCTCTTTGCGAATTATATGTTAAATAATATTAATTATTATTTTAATAAATGTCAATCTAAGTGTAATAATTTTCAGACTGAAGCCAACAGACAGATGCATATAGCTTTACTTAAGCAAATAGTAACATTTTTGAATAGAGTCAAAGAACACATTGAGTGCCAAAAGAGTGAATCGGAAATACGATTAGATAAACTATTACCCATGGCTTTATCTAAATCTCTAAATATATCCGACTTGCCAAGGTCGCGTTCCGTTCTACATGTTAGTAAAAACTTGGATGGTTCAATAAGTTCTACAAAGAAAATTAGTACAAGAAAAATGAGCAAATCTATTAATAATGTTAATGGATTTATAGATGGCTCTAGTATTTGGTAAGTACTGTAAGGATTTTGATATTATATAAAAAAAATGGATAATATTTAAATTTTATAATATATCTATATGTAAATTTTAGGAGTCAATCAAAATTACCTTTTGTTACTGAAGACGAAACAGGACATAAGTTAACTGAAGAAATGTCAAGATTGATCACTCTTGCCAACACAGTTTTAGGTACAAACATTCCCGACTTGGCGTGTGCGTGTGTCTGTAGTCGATCTGAAGCTTCCTTATTGTTAACCGAAAATGGAGAGAAAGAAGAAAGAAACACATTGAATATAAGAGAATCTATGAAAATAGACTTTAAAACTACAAAAGATAATATTGTTCTAATTTCTAATTGTAAGGGGGACAACGATATATCTAGTTTTGATGACATGAAGAATAGAATCTTAAATGATTTCATTGTATCACAATCACCACTGAGCTTTGGATTAGAGAAAGAATCCCCAGACGTTAAAGTATTTGAACAAAACCCGCCAGTCTCGCAAAATGGCCTAGATAGATCGTGTGGGAGGAATGTGGTACAAAGTGTCGACAAAAAAAACGAATACAATGCTTCGTCAAATTTTATAGAAGACGAAAGTGGTTTTTCATCTATGAGCTCATTTCAAGAGATAGGCATTCCTATCATCAGTATAATCCCGCCGTCACCTTGCAAAGAAGTCGACTATTTAGAAGAGATTGCTGCCGACAATGAGAAGTGGAAAACCGACAGCAATGGACTTGATAAGCAAAGCGTCAAAGTTTTTTGGGTTTAGAATATTTAAGCTGCATTTTAATACACAAAAATTGTAAACGAACTCTAATTTGTGGAATAACGTAACTTGATTGCATCTTGCGATCAATTCTATAGTAATTTATTTAAGTATTTATATCTCTGTCTTCAGTTAGCTACTAACGAAACGAAGCCGTCTTATATTATGAATAAAGGCAGATTTGTAACATTTATATTATTGTTTTCTTGCGAAAAATGAAATTTATGATCTCTATAATTAACCTTGTCGCAACGTAAATGACCCTGAATATCGATACAAACAACCCAGATCGCACCGATTTCGATAACAAAATATTTTTAGTTATCATAGCTTCTATAAAATGTAACTTATCTATTTGTTATGTCTTTCATATAAAAACTTATTCAATTGTATATGAATAAAATTATAAAATGACATTTAAATTAATATGACACAGTTCAGTTTTCTTTTAAAAATCGTATAAAAATATAAAGTTTTGTAGATATTCAAAATTTTAGTAATTAGAAAGTAAAAAATAGTATTTGTTATCAAAATTCGCGGTTAAAATGGCTGAAGAAATAGATGACAAAGCAAGTGGAGACACATTGTCCATTACTAGGATCGCTCCAGATCCATCGGAACCTGTAGTAACGATACCGAATGTAGAACTAATTGTGGATGGATTTGGTTTCATGCCTAAAGATGAATCACTATCTAAGTATAAGTTTAGTCAAGCAAAAATTAAAAAATCTTCAAAAATGTTAAAAGACACCACCATCCCACCAGACATGGACCAGAGTTCCTGCGCTTCAAGTTCAAATATCGATATTGTTCGGAGGTATACTTGGAAAACTAAGAACAGAATGATTGTTCAGGTAATCTAATCAATATCTATTTCAATTGTATCAGTATTTTTATGTAAAAAAATAATAATATACTTAACTTCATATTTCGTAAGTAGGTTATAACTTATGGTGCTGCCATCACGTCCATTCAAGTCCCTGATAAAAAGGGGGTTCCTGATGATGTCGTAGCTGGATTTGATACCTTAGAAGGTAAACCTAAATATTCCAATTATTCGTTACATTGTTTTAAACTATACACAAAATAGTATAATATATTTTTAAACATTTTTAAAGTGTTAATCCACACTTTAGGAAAGATAAATACTTAATTAGAAAACGTATAAAAATTTGAACGTAGCGGG
>DWAO01005001.1:0-12184 GCA_018230605.1 Heliconius congener
GGAAAAGAAATATTTATTTACATGTATATTTTCATTTCTTCGCTCTGGTGTCGAGACAAAGCACGCTGTTGAGTTCCTTCACTCAATACGCACTGCTTCCAGAATTCGACGGAAAATAGGGAACGGAGTGTCTTAACACTAGATTCCCTTTGCCTACCCTGCTGTGCGCAGGATGCAGCGTGAAGCTGATTGACTGACGGTCCCCATTAAGAAATATAATTTATTCCCAAATTTCTGCTGAATTCTGGAGGCATTAGTAGTGGAACTCATCGCCACGGTTTATCTCTAAAACCTCTAAAATATTAAATATTTCGTTTATGTTACCGTTAATTTAAAGAATATAACGGAAAAAAAGTTACTGTTATAAAGTTGATTTTTAAATTAAATTGCCAATTTATCTATACAATATTTGGTATATACCTATAAAATTTGTCTTCGAAGTTTGTATAAATTTTTATTAGGTATATGTTTATGAAATAGTTCTTTTAATGCGAAGACAAGGGTGACCGTATGGAACCTTTTATAAAATGTAATTTAACACATTCTATCACTTAATTCGTAACTTAATCTAAGCCCATTTTTCGTCATAATTTCTAACAATCTCCACAACATTGTATAACCATTGTATACAGTTTCGCACAGCTCGTTCTTCGTTCGCCAAGTTTCTTCTCTCCGCGAGGAGAGCCCTGGCTCTGTCTGAGTCTCTGGATGCTGCACGAGTGATCTGCGCTGACTCCACTCGCAATGCTGTATTCCGCTTATACAGATCAGCTATCTCCTTTTTTCTCACTGAAAAATATTAATTTATATTTTAGTTGATTTCGTTCAGGTATGATACTAAAAATTAAGCTCTGGCAACGAGGCAGGCGCGGCGTTGAGTTTCACTACGCAACACGCAATACGTCCAAAATTCGGCGGGTTAGGGAACGAAAGTGTCTTAATGGGGACAGAGTGTCTTAATAGTAAGTTTCCAGGTTTCCTCTACCACCTCTGCTATGTGCGGGATACCGTGTTAAGCAAAAAATATATGATAAAACAGGCCAAGAGTTTTCTTTGCTTCGGTCCTACTTCTTTTACGTACAAAGTAACTCTAAACTACTATTACTGGTTTCTTAATTGATAGTTCCAAATGCTTGTTTACTCCAAAAATACCATGTTTAAGGCTATTTATTTCACATGCAAGTATTATACATTTATATACCAATTTCGTATTCCCTGTAATTTTTGACAATTACTTCTATGCCTGGCCAAGAAGACACTTCATCTGCTTGGCAACTGAAATCTTGAGATTTTTCTACATTGTTGTCAGTTATGTTCTTAATTCCTCCCGCACAGTTTTGTGGTTCATCCATTGAAGTTGCTTGACTTGAAGCTAACGATTCAGCACTATGTAGTGTCTTCAAAGATATTATCTTAGATATATTCGGAATATTAATGTTTGGATAATATTTTCCAACATTATTTGGTTTTGGGATGTTCTCACTATCAAAGCCAGGATTTAAATCCCTTTTTCTTGTTTCTTGACCACTAAAGTGTTTAACACTTCTGTCAGCCAATTTAGATAAACGATTTAGTTCGGAGAAATTTTTTTCAGCGAGTATTTTAATACTCTCTCCATCTTCAAAATACGTATCGAATCTTTTCTTTATGAGATTGTTATTTTCGTTAACATGTTTCTTAATTTCTGTTAAAATTTCCAGTTGTCCTCCTGGATCAAGATCGACGAATTTGGATTGGAGTCGTACTTGTTTTTCTGACTTACTGCAGTCTGTGGGATCTTCTCTTCTTTTTCTTTCTTTTAGTATTTCAAGCCAGACTTTTTCATAACCTGAAAATTGTAACATATATTTAAAAATTGCGTCTAGTCTTAATAGTTTACTTGTACTATCATAGCGCAGCGGCACAGCAACCGACTATGTATATAAAAGTATAAATTAATTATTTTAATTTCTTCGTTCTACTAAAAAGACAAAGGCGTTATTGTACTAACACTCAACACGACATGTCCTTTATCTGGCACTAGACTTCCACCGCCTACTTTTATATGCAAAACGTAAGGCAAGAAAAACTTGAAACAAAAAAATCATATATTCAAATTTGCTCATCATTACCATCTCTATAATGCGGCGACACTTTCCTTAAATTTAAATTGCTTAAGAATGTTCTTTTCTTTAATTGATCTACTCTCTCGTCCTTTTCAATAGATTCAATATTAAGTTTTTCGAAATTTGACGTTTTAACTCTACTTTTTTCTGTATTTTTTTCTTCTTTTTGAAAGCAGTCTATTCTTCCAGCAGCTATGTACGCTGAAGCCACTGAGTCCCTTTGCAGTATTTTTTCTTGGCGATCAAGTTCAATTTCTAAAAATCAAATAAATTATTATTAACGTAACAATATGTTTATGGAAACACAGGAAAAATAAATATTTTTAAAGCTTTACCTTTATACGATGCTTGTGTAGCCAATCTAAAATTAGCGAGGAATTCAGCTTTTCTTAAATCATTTTCTGCATATTCCTTATTTTCCACAGGTTGTCTGTATTCTTCTATAATAGATTGATACTTATCTAAGTCATCCTCACCGTAGTCACTATCACTCTCATTGTTATCTTCATTAACACTTACTTTAGTATTCGCATATTCTTTGTAAATCTCTTCTTTCATCTTCTCTGGCGTAATAATATTTTTAAAATTATCATGCACTTTTTTAATATCTTGTTTATGAGTTTCACTGTTTTGACTGCTTTTTGAATCGCGATTTGATAAATATTTCATTCTTCGCAACCTTTTTCTTTGTTCATAAATATCTAACGTACTAATTTCATCTACCATAGTAATCTTGGGCCTAATATTTGTTATAACAATCTTTGGCTGTAGCTTAGAGTCCATTTGATAAGGGCATGCTATATACAGCTTATCATTGGTTGGTTTCGTTTGATCGTACGGTTTTTGCAAATCTCTTTTACTCTGGCCAATTATTTTGGGATAATCTTTAACAAATGTTTGATTTATTTTGTTGTCTGAATCTATAATCATAGGCACTTGGTATACTATTTGAGGATTCATTATAACTTTTTGATTGGGCGTTTGGAAAACTATATCCGTCTTGTTATTTTTGTTAGGAAGCGTCTGTAATACATTGTTACTTGATTTCAACACATGAATTTCTTTTGACACGGGAACATTTTGAGTCTTGTTTGGTTTATGCAAATCATTGCTATTAGTTAAAGTGGTTATATCATTTTGCTTGTTTTCATTAGATGCAACTCGTATTTTAGTTGATTCTGTAACTTTAGTATTATTTTTTATCATCATTAGATTCGCTGGAAATTGAACATTACTTAAATAAACAAAATTTGGTTGTAGTACCACATTTTTTGGTTCAGCTTGACTAGGTTTTTCACTTTTAGACTTATTTTTTAAGTCTTGTTCTTGCAAAGTACCTTGCGATTTCTCCTTCACGACAATCTTGTTGCCATAAATCTGATTTTCGGTAATTAAGTTTTCAAAATCATTCTCGTCACAATTGTCTTGATGCATTCGTTTTAAAGACACAACTTTTGATGATGTTCCATTTTCATTGACGAGCTCTTCTTTACATTTTTTCGTCTGGTTTGATGGTCGTGAAGGAGCTTGCAAGTTTTTTGAATCAAAATTTGTTCTTTGTAAAAGTACTTGCGGGTTCTGTTGCTGAATCGCGAGCAACATTTTAGTATTTGATTGATTTTTATTTTGAATAAATACTATTTGGTTTTTTGGTTCACTAAATGATGGGTCCGGTGGTTTTGGGGGAAAGTTAGATTTAGTATTGTCTAAGTTCATAGGATTAAATAAAGGACTGGATGAAGCCGTCGTTGTTTGGGGCGTAAAAGTTGATTCTGTCGTTTCATTTGATATTTCAGATATTGGTTCTGGTGTTTTAAATTGAATGTCGGACTTATTAATGACTTCTGCGGCATTGATTAAAGTACTTATACTATTATTAGGTGGCATGGTATTATCCTTAATTTCGTCATTTGTAGCGCTTTTAATGACTATGTTGCTTTGTATTTCTATTTTAGGACCATTTTCTTTTAAAGTTGGTGTATGAAATGCTGGATTAAAGGGTTTTTTTGGTAAGCTGTTTTGATATAAAGAGTCCGGGGGAGTGCTTACACATTTCATATCAATTTTACTTATTGGTATACTTGTTTTTAAACTAAATCTTTCTGGCGGTTTCTTTTTAATATCTTTATTCATATTTTGGGGAGGTATCGTTCCAGTTGAGCTTGATCCTTGAGATAATGATGCGACACTCAGCTTAGATTCATTTACTTGTGGTTTACTTCCTTCACTTGTTGGAACCGTAGACACAACCTCAGGAACAAATTTTTCTTCAAAATCTGTTTGTGTTTTGGAAACATTGTTTTGTGGCTTACTTTCACTTGTCCCGCTAACATTTTTCTCAATATCTTTTTGAATTTGAGGTGTTTCTTTTTTTGGAATGATCGGGAATGTTACAAATTTTGAGCTAGATATATCTGAATTATTTGATTGGGATGCAATTGTAGGTGTGGGCTGGACAATTCCTGGATACGATACTGGTTGAAATGCAGAATAACCAGGAACTGAATACATATAACCACCATAATTTGGGTATCCAGACTCGACTTGTTTCGTTGTTGTGACACTTGGGCTTGGATTTGGTATGGACGAAGGAGAAATTTTAGGTGAATGTGATATTAATTTTGATGTTATAAAAGTAGGAGGGCATTTCTCATGAAATGGGGGTGGGTCTTCTGGTTTGATGGCTTCAGGGGGTTTGGCTATAGATGTCACGGTTGTGTTGCTTTCTGTCACAACTGCAGGTTTTTCTTCTTCCACAGTTGGCGGTGGCTGATTGGTTTTATTCGTTTTGGCTGTAAAAATAATATATTTATATATATTTTATTGTTATAATTTCATTTCAGTAAGGTTTACTTTATTTATATATAACAATGGACAATACTGCAAGTTAATGTTTTCATTTCAATTTTAAAGTATAAATAAAAAAATATATTATTATAAAAGGAAACAACAAATGAAAAAAACTAATTACAAGCATTTAAGCAAAGCAATGTATAATGATTGTATAATGATCAAGTGCATCACTACTATAAAAAAAAAATTATAATCGAGGAATTATACTGGATTCAAATATAATATAACAGATAAAGTTTTTTAAGCTTCGAATAGGCAGAGGGAAACTAGTATTAATACATTCCTTTCCATTGACTATTGAGTGGCGGATGTCATCGCCACGCTTTGTCTTGTTATCAGAACGAGAAAATGAAAATAAAAAATTACCCTGAGTGGTAGTAGGAAGCACAACACTTTGTCGCTGCACTAAGACAAGATGAATGAAGGATTTGTACTTTTTTTCTTCAAAGAAACAACCGACTTACATAAAAAGACATCCAAGAAGCGTTTGTTTAATATCTAATTTATTATTCCTGATCGAAAGAGTTGTAGCTTTGCTTAAAGGAGGTTTCATTTATTAAATTATAAGAATTTTTTTCGAAAATGTCTCTGGTAGAATAAATATTTTACAGTTCTTTATCTAAAAAAGCTTGCCTCTCCATCCCGCAAATAGCAGAGTAGGAAACGACAACCTAGTTTTAATAATTTCCATTACTCACTTTCGTGTTGTGAGGCTTAACAAAAAGCTGCGCTTTTGTCTATTTACCAGACTGCGGAAATGAAAATAAATCATTTCCCAGAATCGAACTCATAACCGTCGCGTTTACATTCAGACATTGTGCCTCATTAAAGTTAGTAACAATGGATATGTTTAGTCCCATTTATTTTGTTGTGTTCTGAACAAAAAAATCTCGGGGCTTATCTTCGCCAACAACTTTTTGACCTTCACTAAAATAGATGTAAGGCTAGTGGCCTCGGTACAAAGGTACTTCTGGTACTTCTGATATGACTCTGAGATTGATAAGAGATCGTTTCTGAGGGCTTGTGGGGCTTCCTCATCTATTATATCCTGTAGGGTCTCAGCCGATAAGAATTATCTTTCAGGTTGATGTAGTGCAGAAACCGGTATTTCTTGAGACGGCACGTACTGTAATGAGATTTCTCATTCTGGAGTCCTAGCCATCTGCTGTGGATCTTTGTGTTTATAATTTTTCTAAAATATTTTAAATTTAAAATAGTTTTTGAGTGGCAGAAACCAACGCCATGCGTTGTCTTATTACTAGAACGAAGAAATGGTAGCAATTCATTCCCCTGAGTAGGAATTGAACCCACATCGTCGCGCTTACAGTCAGACGTGGCGCCGCTACTTTACGACGGCTTCAAGCACTTTTAAAATTCTATATATTTTTTTATTCAAATATACGATGAGGAATTGCCCTGTCACTATGGTACTGTACAACTTTTACTAAACTCAATAGTTAGTTTTTCAAATGAAATCCATCCAGTAAAATTAATTCAAAAGTTGTGTCTGTAACACATTTTTTTACTAGATAGATATAAACATATCCCCGCTTCGGTATGACAAACGCAGGCGTTGAGTTCTGCCTCTCAACTCAACATCATATGCATCGTCTCGAATTTGGGTGAACGGTAGGCAGAGCGTATTCATATTTATTTTTTCACAAATATCAATCTAATTCGGGAATCGAACCCATCAACTCCGTGTTCATGGTGTTTAATCAAGAGACAAAGTGAGGATAAAATAATAAAAAAAAACTGTTTATGCAGTTTAAATACATTTAATAATATATATTGAGATATGACCATTTTGAAAACATTAGTCTCAGGCTTTTTTTCTGTATAGAGAAATAAAAATATGCCATAATATAATATTTTAGGTTATGCATATTTTACTACCTTTTACTTGCGGTTTCATAGCAGAGGGAACTTGAGGACTTACTGCAAAGACACTTCGTTCCCCACTATCCACCGAATTCTCGAGACATTGCGTGTTGCGTTGCGGAACTCAACGTGGCACTTTGTCTCGGTTTAAGAGCGAAGAAATGAAAATATTAAATATTTCCTTTTTATTATTGGGAATCGAGCCCCCAAGAAGACGCTCTTACAGTCGTGTGCCACTGCGCCACGAATGTCACCAAATATGGCCTTGAGATCATTTTTACAGCGATAATATTAACATGATACTAAAACATATCCTTTCTCGATAAATGAATTATTTGACAAAAAAAAAACAGGTAATTAGATTATCGCGTTCAACCAAACATTCAGTTCAGTTTTGTAATATTAGTATAGAAGTATAGATTGTACGCAGGCATCGAACCTACGACCAGTAGCAGTAGGTAGCGTCAGTCTTGTTCAGTGAATTGTTAAAATTTAAAGGTTTAAATTAAATGAGGCCAAACATTTATGAAAAATGTGTACTAAAACTATCTCATCAATATCTATCTTCTACAAAATATTTACGAGCTATTCAAATCTGTTCAGTCACTTTTTGTAATAAACATGCAAACATACAAATTCATTATGAAATATAAAAAATATATGTATATTTAATATCAGATTTGCAATAATTTGTATTAAAATCATCCCAAAAATAATGAAACGATAAAAGGAATCACGCCGACGCCACTCCGAAGAAGACACCACCGATGAAGCCGACTGTGCCGCCGCTGTTCCTCTTAATGAACGACACCATACTGTTGATCATTTCTTGGCTTTTGCCGAGGACTTTCTTAACTTTTACCCAGTTCACTTGCACGTAGCCCAGTTCCGTAGCAAGATGAAGGAGAAGGACGCTCCCTCCGAGCCCGAAGGCAGCAGTTTTACCAACTTTCGCCACTCCTATACCTACCACCCAGCCGCAAATAGTCCCTACCATTAGATTAATAGTATTATAAGTTTCTTTATAACTATCTTCTTCAGGTATTCCTTCTTTGTCGATCTCGTCCCGCTTTGAGAGGTGCCGCAGGTCGAGGTCGGGGATCGGTTTAGCCATTAAAGAGCATTTTGGACCTTTTAAAAGTTTAGATTTATTGTTGTTTATTTTGTAAATATTTTATGTTATATATATATTATAACACTTGGTTTTGGACGGATGATGACAGATTCTTTCAATTACAGATTATGTGAAATGTTTTCTTTTTAGAAGATTGTGGTCAGGACTGGTTAGATTATTTGATGCAAATATGTATACGGAGAGCGGTTTCTTTTAAATTATCTGTGGCACAAAACATGATAAGCTAATCAAGATATTCTAAATTTATTATTTTTTATCCTTTATTCATTCATATTCACATTAATATTTATAAAATTTCTATTAATGTAGTTATGTCATTTACTTCTAATAATTTCACCTATCCATGTACATATAAAGCGCGGCGTTTATTTCCGCTACTCAACACGCAATGTCCCAAATTCGGGCAGTGCGTGGTTAACGTAGTGTCTTAGCACAATAGTTTATTCATTTGGGCGTGAGACAACATTTAAACAAAGAAAACATAGTTTCTCAAACTTATATTTCTGTTTTTTAAATTTATTTTTGTAGAAAATGGTTTCTCATATATATTTTTAGCAGCTGTACTGTTCTTATATTGTCTTTTCCAAAAGCCTCACTTCTTGATAAAAACTAAATAATAAAAAAGGTTGCAAGTAGTCTAATATTTAAAAAAAACTAAGTAGTTGTAAATTTAAATAATCTATATTTATATTTGTAGTTTTGAATTAAATAAGTAGTTATTATTATAGCCCAGACGTCCGTAATTTTTTATTGTTGAGAACAATAGTTCTATATTAGACTAATAAGTCTAATATAGTAGTTAAGACAGTATGCGTACTCACTAATTTCAAAGTGGGGTACCCTTACAGAGGTAGCGCCAAATAAAAGCATAACTCTGCCTGGGAGGATAATTGAGCCGCCAGATTGGTCTGGGTGCTTATAAGGGGTCTTGAAACAGTCCGTAAATAATCTATTTAAAATTAAAGCTTGCTTGCATATGCAGTCTTAAATAAGTATTTTAATCCTCAAAATTTGAGCTTTGCTGAAATGGCGTAGGTCGCTCTCTATTATATTGAAATATAAATTAAAAAAATATTTTTTGTCTGTAATTTATTAGTATATATTTCACTGAATGTATTTTTTCAATAAAATCATATTTCTTTGTGTTTAAAAGTTTAAGAATAAGATGCTTTGGTTTTGCATTTGGGGGTTTTAACATGTTAACTATTAAGTAATTTATGATTTCTATTTTAAATAAGTCTTAAAGGGTTATATAAGTTCTGTAGATATTATTATATAGAATTATTTACAATGTTATCAGCGTAATACTTCCATAGTTTTTTTTTATAAAATATATTAACTCCATTAACCGTCACATATAAAGTAACTTGTTTTTTATCTCACGACTCCATGGATAGGGTTTTCTCTGGATACATCTAAAAATATTCCTACCAAAAGAAGAAAAAAGACCTCTGCATATTTTTTTTTCTTCCAATGTTCTTAAATTTATATGTTGCTTTTTGTGTGTGGAATAAAGACCTTTCTATTCTTTTAACAAAATTAAAATTATGTAAGCTGTTACTCCTTATAAATTATCAAAATCCTTCATCCATACTTGTGAGATATCTTTGAAAGTTTAATATCAAAACGCTATATATATGTTTGAGCTTAGTATATAGGTATATTATGATAAAAAATATAATCTTTACTTGTATTTCTATATTTCATTATCTCTGCTTAGAAAATTCATAAAATATTTCTATAAATTTTCTGTTATCCGTGGCCGCCATACAGACAGTCTTATTATGCCACTGCCACTGCGACAGTTGTGGGTTCGATTCCTAGTTATTTTCATTTCGTCGCTCTGATAATACAACAAAGCGTGTCGTTGCGCTAAGTCACTCAACGCACAATGTCTCGGAAATTGGGTACTGCGTGAGAAACGGAGTGTCTTAATACTAGGTCCTCTCTGCCTTGCCCTCTATTCATGCTGTAGCATGAAAAAAATATCAGTTGCACCAAACTTTAAAGTTAATTCTTTTTCATATTTAATACTTATCTATAAATCTCTGAAACTGCACACAAAATCTACAAGCTTCAAGCTGCGAGGGTAACGGCGGGAAAGACGGGAAAGAGGAGCGAGGGAGAGGGAAAATAGAGTGAAAGAGACGGGTAAAACAAAAAAAAAACAACTACCGGCCGTCATCGACCCAGCATGCATGTTAATTTCACTGAATGTATTTTTTCAATAAAATCATATTTCTTTCACTTGTTAGGTATTGTCCATATGTCTAGCTATATGTATGTACACACTAAATGCCTTGCGACGTGACGTGACGCAACATGACGTGACGTGACGTGACGTGACGTGACGTGACGCCACGTGACGCGACGTGAATCGTGAAAAATATTGAACACCTATTAAAAGCTAAAATTAAAAACTATCTAAATTTAATTGTTTTTTTCGTTAAACGTACAAAGAGGTTTCCCGTTTACAAAATTCCGAATGGCAGTATTCCGTTTTTAGTTCGTCCGTTGCGTGCGCCATTTGCATTTTAATTTTCAACGAAAGCGCGAATTCAAAGCCTACTTAAGGAGAGAGAAAGTAAAAAAATATAGAAAATCGTACCCTCGCGGACGATGTGGAGGCTTTTGACACTCGAGTCATAGATATAATCAATTTAGAACCATATTCAGGCTTTATTAGAACCCATTTCAGAACTCTACACTTAGATCCCTATGAAAAGCTCTAATAGAGCCAAACTTCAAGCCTTACTTAGAACTCAAGTTTAACATATTTATATCTCGAGATATCCCTGAAGCGTCACATCGACCGTCTGTGCCCCATCGCGCTACAGGCTAGACGCTAGCGAGCGCGTTACAACTATTTAACTATACGATTGGCGTTCACGTTTATATTACTGTAGGAACTCAAGTTAACTATTGCACTCGACTCTTTCTGTTATTTTAGAAGATATCGATATCGATGTTTGGGTGAAGTCACACCAAATGTTTATAATATTATTTTTATATTATTATAATAATATAATAAATTATTTATAGTAATTTTTTTTGTTCGTTGACTTATTTTTATCATATATATTATTAAATTCGATTAAAATTATAAAGGCAAAGGCTGACCACTTATAAGTTAAATATGGGAGTCGCAGTTTGGAATTGAACACAACAAAAAAAAATAATATGTACTATTTACATATTTAAAACAATATGCACTTATTTAATAAGCATTTTTATTATTACACGCATTTGATAGCGAAAAAAATATTAGAAAAAATATTTTCCACCTTTGCCTTTAAATTTTTTTTCATATAAATATTATATAAAAAAGCACAGATTATAAACAGTTGATGGACTTTTATAAAGTAATACTATGTCATACATTTTTTTATTTCTACACATACACAAGAGCAAAGTCGCTTCAAAATAAAAAAAAACCACTTTTTTTATAAACAATATATAATGAAACATTTTTTTTCTTATTTTTGACGCGACTTTACACTTTTGACATTCTTGTTTAAATTTAAATTACAATTTTTAGACCAATTGTGGAAACGCATAGGGAACGGGGCTAACGAGACAATAGAGTTTGGGGTGGACCGGGAAGTTATGGGAATTGAGAGGAGAATAGGGTTTTGTGTCGCTGACTCATGATTAATATACATATTTCATATCGAAGAATTATAAAAGTGGGCGATAGGGCAACTTGTGTCACTTAGAATAGAAACTTCCATCATCTTTTAACTGATAGATTTACAAAAGGGCACTAGGGGTTATTAGGGTCTTAGGGAAACTTGTATCAAATGAGATAGAATATATATTCAGTAGACATAATACTATTTGACTGACAACTTTACAAAAGGGCATATGGAGCCAGTGGAGCCTATGGGGACATTGGGGCATTAGGGACACTTATCACTTCAGATAAAATAGAAACTTTCAGCGTATATGACTCTATTAGAGTGATTGTGAAGGAGACAGTAGGATCTATAGTCTGACAGTACGATTTTAGGGTAACTTGTATCACTTTAAATAAGATATAAAATTTCAGCGCACAAAGCATTATCAGACTGATTGATTTGTAGTGGAGCATAAAGGGACAGTAGGATCTATAATCTCTATGGGGACAGTGGGAATAGAAGGGATAGTGGCTATATCAGACGGGCGCGGGTTGCGGAGTACGAGGCGCGGGAGGGTCAGTGGGGGCGGGGTG
>DWAO01005002.1:0-12183 GCA_018230605.1 Heliconius congener
ATATATATATATATATATATATATATATATATATATATATATAATATTTATATTTAATAAAATATATATATATTAAAACGTTTAGCGATGTAGATTTTATGTGAAGAGTTTTGTAAACCTACAAATAAAATGAATATCGTAACAAAAATTTTTCATCGTTTTTCTAATGTTTTAGCAAAGATTGTATGATAATCTTTAATGACATTTGTATAAGTTTAAGCGGACGTTGGAAACCGCACGATTCTAACCATTTTCAATTTTAATCTGTCATAATTTTGCAACTTAGGCAACATTAAGAATAATATACATTAAGAAAATGTATAAAAATTTGTATGTAGCGGGATTTACATTTCATTTGAATAATTTGTAATAGAGGTATAACAATTTCTACGTAACTTGATGAAAACGTACGGCTTAGTGGTCAGGGCGGTGGACAGTTTCAAACAGGCGCGGGTTCAAATCCGGCTTTAATACGTTTTCTTAATAAGTATTTTTCTTTCCTAAACCAGAAATAATACTTTAAAAATATTAAAAATATACATTCTATTCTTTGATACATTTAAATATTTTTTCGTGCCAGTCGCGTTTCGATTGAGCATTTCAATTTTTTTTAAACCTTTTCAGCCAATAAATTATGATAGCTATCATATTATTTGTGAAATACTGTCCAACCAACCCCATTCGGACAAGCCGAGTCAGGTCGGTTTATATCTTTGAAAAATCCCATATCCCCTACAAAAATCACACGGTCGCCCGCATCAAACGTTATAATACGTTGCCTAATAAAATATCTAGAAGAGACTGCATTCTACAAACATATAAATTAAAGTATTGTTATATTTTTATTAGAGAATAATTGATCAGCTTTACGCTGTATCCCGTATACTGCAGGATAGAAGCGAGCGAGCGGAGCGAACTTAGTGTTAAGACACTCCGCTCCCCACGTTCTGCCGAATTCTGGAGGCATTGCGTGTTGAATGACAGAACTCAACACGCAATGCCTCTGAAAACCGAATGGTTGTGGGTTCGATCCCCTCTCAAAGAGATGAAATATTTATTTAAATTTATATTTCCACTTCTTCGCTTTGGTAACGAAGTAAAGCGCGGCGTTGACTTCATCCACTAATCAGGCTGAATTCAGAATTCAGCGGAAAATGGGGAATGGAGTGTCTTAACACTAAGTTCCCTCCGCCTACCATGCTATATGCGGGATACAGTTGAAGCTAAAAAACTCGCCTATTTACCCTATCCAGTTCAAGAGCCTCTTATACAAACTATATTCACAATACAACTTTTTATACATTTTCTGATACATTTCTTTCCCAATGCATCTTCGAGGGAGATATTATTGTGATAGTGTCGGTGAGGCGTTATGAATATAGAGTGTGCCTTAATAAAGTACCTAGTTTGTTGTAACAAGGAGATTTCTATTGCATTTTTTAGTACATTTCATTCTATATTGTTGTTAAGATTACACGCAATATATCGAATCGAGATGTGTTTGTATGTACGATTTTTTTTTCCTTTCATTTTATTAAACTTATGAAATAAAAAAAAAAAATTAACTTATTTAATAGATTTTATAGCTATTGAAAAATTTTTGTGAATTAGTTCTTTAATTAATAAGTTTTGATATCCAAATCAATTTATTATAGATACTTATTTGAAAAATAAAACTATCAATAACACGTGAAGTAACTAGTCAATAAACTTATAGCGCTAGAAATTCCATTTCTTGTCCTATAATGTCTAGTGACTAAGCAAAATTATAAAAAAACAAACTAAAATAAATATAATATTTATTTATTGTTTTAAAATTCAAAGCAAATATCCATATTATTACCACAAACATATTATTGATCTACAGCTTACCATTCTAAATCACACTAAACATTGAAGCCGCTAGCATTATAACAATAAAGAAACAGCTATTTCGTATGCAGCGTGTATCCACACATAATCTTTACCAGATATTGAGTATTGAGCATTGAGTATTGAGTGTCGTTGGTGCTCAGTGCGTACGTTTGTATTTTATACTTCGAATGCTACGTGATGATAATACATTCGATTTTACGTTTTAGTAATATGTAGGTATGTGTATATAGCAAAGATATGCTTATTTGAAGATTTTTCTTTCAAGCTTCTTTGAAGTTTCATATATTCAGTAGGTATTTTTTTTTTGTAGAATTCAGAATCTAGAATGTATTATTTGCCTTTAAAATATATGTAAATGTTTTTTTAATATAATTATAGAGGCCTTCGCGGCGTAGTGGTGCAATGATTAAATCAAACGTGATGATTGTAGATTCGATTCCTACTTGGTATTTTGTTTTTGTTATGAGGATTTTTCCAACATAGCGCTGAATTAAGTTCAGCCTCGAGTAGCTTAAATATATGCGGAAAAACATATTTAAATATAATTTCAACAGTTTAGATGATATCTCTGCTACAGCAGTAACCATTAAAAAAGGTCACGTTATAACTACCCCCTTTCAAGTCAATTTTAACTGTGTCTTCTCAATTCCTCCTCATATTTAACTAGGCTTAATATTTACAGTAAATTCTTCCATATTTTTCTTATAATAAATATATTTATCTTTGATATTTCATATTTAACCAGACTTATTAGTGTATTGTAGAGGCCAGTCGTGGGGTAGGGGCACAAATTGTGACTGTAAAATCGACTGGTTGAGGATTCGATTCCCTCGAGGAACTAAAACCTGCATTTACATTTATATTTTCATTTCTTCGCTCTGTTGTCAAGGCAAAGCGTTGCGGCGTTGAGTTCCGCCAATCAGCACGCTATGACTCCAAAACTCGGCGGAAAGTGGCGAACGTAGTGTCTTAACACTATGTTTCCTCTGCCTACCCTGATGCGTGCGGCATACAGCGTGAAGCTGATTTATTTTGATTTTATCTTATTACCTATCGTAGATTCCATAAAGATCTCAAACTCTAAATCCAACAAGCCCTATACAATAAAATAAGGAAGTAATCAAAGCGCAGTTACGCTGCACATCACGTCCTACTGCCGGCAGCTCCACGTATTCTTTACGAGGTATTGGTTTGACTTCAATAAGCACTATATGGGATATTTTGTGCTTTAGATGTTACGTGATTATTATGAAGGTAGATATATATGTTATAGGAAATCTTGTGAATGTAAAGAAGGGAAACGAAGCACAATTCACAGCGAGTGTAAGCGCGATGGTTGTGAGTTCGATCCAAATCAACATACATTTTTTAGTTTCACGCTGCATCGTGGTGTTAAGAGTGCTCTTCACTTTCCGCCGAATTATGGATGCGTTTTGAGTGACAAAACTTAACGCCGCTCTTTGCCACGTTATGAAAGCGAGGAAATTAAAAAAATATATATATTTTATTCCTCCGAGTGGAAATTGAACCTTGTACGCACGCTTGTGAACGCACCTGAACTACGACTGCCTCTATTGTATTAATAATAATATTATAGCTTACCACGCGACGCGTACGTGTTCCATACATTTGTACAAAGCGTCAGCTCGTTTGCTTTCAAAGTAAAAATATTTGACACTTCCTGTTTCAGATACAACGTGATCCTGCAAATATGGCAAATTTTGATATAAGAAAATGTAAGATATTATCTGAATGATAGGAACTGTAAGATATTTAAAATAAAGTTATGTTTTCGAACTGCCTAGACAAGGGTTAGGGTAGGGCCTCACCCTTTCAGCTATCAACGTACAAACGTACGTAGTATAAAACCGGTGAAGTGCGAGTCGGACTCGCCCATCGAGTCTTCTGAACCAATTTCAGGTCTACAGGAAGTACTGCTTATAAAAGTTTACAAACTTAAGTTTGCAGGCATATGTAGTCATTTTGTGTGAAACGAACTACAAATATAAGTTTGTAATTATTTTTTACAATGGAATATCTATCATTTTTATTTGTACTATAAGTTCTGACTTCGTGCCAAATTTGATAAATGTAAGTCTACGAGAAGAATTTTTATTTTGATTACGCGATGAATTTCATGAAAAATACAACCAAATCTATGCATAAATGCTTGATCCTTTGATTGCGTTGACTTAGAAGCTTGATTTATTTCAGTGCTTCAATGGGCCATTTCAAAGTGAACAAATTTCATTTTACCCTATTAGGTACGAAACCCTCAAAATGGAGTGACGTAACACTAAGTACTCTGCTTAATGCACTTCACACACACTAATCTGAAATATTAGGTAAATTATCATAAATATAATTGACTAAGGGACTTAAGTGTCAAAGTGTAATTTTTGTAGAAATTAAAAACTTAACTAATTGACTGCAAAGCTATCAAACAGCTATAATTACACAACATTTTTATCGCGAATAACCTCAAAAACAAATCAACATACTGATCACATTCACATATATAAAATACAAAACATATCGTAAAACAAACGTAAGCTACCCACCTACCTCGTCTCGTAAACTCTTCCCAATAATCCGGCGTCAGCGGAAAAAATAGCCATAGTAAAAACTCCTATCCGTACCTAATAGCCCGAGAATATTATCAAAGAGTCGTCGGGTCATAACCCGAAATTGGTTTCGGGGTCCGTAAGGCCCCAGTTTTATATGTCGCATTATGAAGGCCGTCAAACGAATTCACGTAGAAAATCGAATCTATATACGGTAATATCGCCTGGCCCTGGCTGGCTTCAGATAATAAAATAATATACCTCGTTTTACGTTGCGTATTTATATTCGATGACCCATGTGGGATGTATGTACCTATAGCTAGCTATAATAATGTGGCATTAATATTATTTTATATACTTTTAATCAAATAAAAAAATACGTACCTAGTTACTTTTCAATTAAATATTTGTATTTTATTATAGTTGCCAAAAATTATAATATATCCTTATAAAAAGGTGAAGAAATTTAAGAATAAGGTTGTAGTTTAGTCTAAAAGTCATTTAATTGATATATATTGAAAATTAAGCTTGTAAATATTTTTTTTTTGATAATTTTATTTTATATTTTTATGGACAACTACATATATAGATGTTAGATATTTATAATAATTCAAATTATTAATATCAATTGAATTAAAGTACAACATACAATCCTTTAGGGCTAGTGCTATTATAATATTTTCTCAAGACATCAACGTCCAAAGTAAGAAAAATTTAGCAGGCAAACGTATAAAGCGCCATAAGAGAAATCTCTTTGTGGCACAAAAATCTCTTGGATGGGAGTAATCGGCCATTTTACATAAGAAAATAATATATTATTCAAAATCCACACGAACACACCGCCCCATATACTTATCGGTAATAATGCCCGCTCTTATGACGTCGTCGAGTGGAGGTAACTTTCATTTTTAAATTTCTATATTGCCAAACGTCTTTATACACTTATTTTATATGTAATATACATTTGTTATAAATTAATCTTACTCTAATAAAAATATTGTAGTTTAAATTAGTAATTATTTTTTAATAATAAAATATTTTAAATAATTATTTTATATTTACTATATGCAAAGTAAAATGCAACATAATATTTATATTATACTACTAGCGTCTCACTTGCAGCTTCACCTGAGTCATCTTATTATTATTATGTTATAGCCAAATTACACAAGATTTTGATAGCGACAGCGACATAGAATATATTCTTTACAGCGACATAGAATATATTCTATGTCGCTGTAAAGTTTTATCTAAATACGTTCAGTAGTTTTTGCACGTTAATATAATAAACATACATCCTCACTAACTTTCACATTTACAATATTATTGCTTTTATTCTTATACTCCTTCACCCGAGGCTGGCTTACCTCATGGTCTCAAATCTGGGCAAATAAAAATAGAGGCAAAGAGGAGCGGCAAATCCTCCGCTCAGCGCCTCCCTATTATGATATCTTATGATTCAAAGGCTTGTTACCTTGGAAATAATCTATGTATCAATCGTATTATATTATGTTACTTTATTGAAATTATGGGACAATGGATAAAAGAATTCTTTATTTTCCAAATATATATTTTTAAACATATATATATTTTTATTTTTAACTTCAACTTTACAATTTTGCTCAGCGCGATTTAAACCAACGTCACCTTCTCAATACCGTCTAACTACTATAAGTTCTCCTAAATTACCATCCTATTATCAGTCAGCATGAATTCGCCGTTGTTCACTATGGGGATGCCTTTATTTTAATTGAACTATAACGTTATTTTGATCTTCATCTTCTTCACACCTTCACCTTCACTTCATTGAGATTGTTATACTAACAATATTACTAACATTTGGTGATAATATAATTGTGAAACTTAGTAGTAATCATTATTACGAAATTAAATTTGTTCGATTCTTAGGTGGAGAAATTATTTTAATGTCTTAACGCTAGGCACTTTCTCTACCTTGTCCAGTGGTTTCCACTGGATCAATACAGGAAAAAATCTGTATAAGTACAAAGCCATATAATAAATTTTATGATTTGTTGTATTTGTAGCAACAGCTCAACATCATGAATCTTAAAAGGCGTAAATAAAAAGTGTCGCGTGTGTGGGGTCACGTGAATTATGAAAACGAATAGGGTAAGGCCGGGTTAGATTCCCAACCTTTTGAAAAAGCCTAGTTTCAAAAATATGTAGATATATGAATAATATTTCAGAATTTAGGAAGTTTAGTTCTTTTATGTTAAAATATTAAGACCTTTTTTTTATTTATGAATTACAGATTTAGTTTTGCATCGAACCCTTGTTTTGAGGATAGATGCTTCTATTCCTAGTTGTCCTACTGTAAAAATACTAAAAATACTAAGAAGTAAAAATACTGAGAAGATGCCTTTTATATTGTGTAAACGAAAATATTATTAAAAAAAAACAGGACTAAAAAAAAGCAAACGTAATAGATATTTAGAAAAACTTCATAAGAAAAACTTATCAAATTCAAATCAGAAAAGGTAGTGAATAGAGTGCGCGTGCACTAATATTGATATGTTATTAAGCACTGGTGAGTACGCGTGCACGTGTACTTACAATTAATACTTTTATTTTTAGTTTGTGTTTTTTTTTGCTTTTCTGATATCGTTTTTTTTTTGTTATTATTAATTTTTGACCTTGGTTTACTTTCAAATATTTATATTTTTATATCATATACCAGCTCATCGTCATTATTACTAAATTAATGTTTACTTTCTTTATGTGTATTGTGTTATTGTATATAGAGTAAGAGACTGATGTCTAAATAAATGTATTTAAAAAAGTTATTCCTAATGTTTATTTTTGTAAATAGATTTTTTCAAAAGTGAAAGTGGGGCGTCTATCCCATTAATGCATCTATCCCGGTTTTACCCTACATATTTATAAGAGCATTGTGCAAGCATGAGAGATTATTTTTTATGTTATATGAGGATTTATAACTCTACAGTCTTGGAATATAACAATATGTTTGACCTTTTGAAATATTTTTTTTATCCTCATTTAAATATCTAAATTATTGAAATACTTACATTCAACGCTAGCCTATTACGCTACTTAGTGCATGTTACTGGTATTTAATGTCTTATTATTCAAATCATAGTTTTACGCACATAAGGCAAGTGGAAGGAACCTGGGCACCTAGTATCAAGATATTTTGTTTTACATTAAGACAAATAAATTTTAATAAAAATAATAACGTAAATTTTATAAAGTAGTAAAAACGTTTGTTAAAAAAATATATTATAATAAGTAAACATAAAATTGTATTTCAAATACGCAATCTGACACTGACTAATTCCTTGGGTTTCTAAGTATTGCGATATCCTATAGAAGTACAGATACGGTGTCTTGGGTCTGTCGACCGAAAACTTTAGGGAAGGGACTCGGTCGGTTAAATTGATACATGTATGGTTTCGTAATTTGCACTTGTGTGAGAGAAGCTTGTGTAGGTTTTATAAGGAGCTCTAACTAACTCTATGTTTACTTATAAATAAAAAATTCTAATGTTTTTGTTAAATAAGACAATAAATTAATTTATATATTATTAGCTTTTTAAGCTTCTTATTATTTTTGAAACTTAAAAGTCTTTAATTCTACAAAATATTATTTTTTATATAAACGGTTTTATCATTTAAATATTGTTGCTTATTATTGAATTTATCAATAGCTCATTTACCATTAGGTATAGCACAGATTTTCTCATGATAACTGTAGGTTTGAATTCCATTCGGGCGAATGGAAAAATTAGAGAAAATGTGACATCTGCAAACAAAGTGGGCGATAATAATAAAAAATCGGACAAGCGCTCGGCCTCGGCCACTGATGGTTCCGTTCAAAAATTGGAAGTCTCAAGCTTTTTTTGAAATTCAAGCTTAACTGAGCCAGAGCCCTTCCATCGGATGTCTCACTTGAACTAGTGGCTTTAATACTAAATTTTGACCGGATTCAAGTCCCGTTACGTTCAAATTTTTATACGTTTTCTAAAAATAACTGTCCATCCACAGTTTAGGATAAATCTTAGAAAATTATTAAAAAAATCTAACGAAACATAATAAGTAGGTGTAGTATGTCTTCATATTTAAAATTATTTCTCAATTTACCTCGACTTCCACAACGGATAGCCTAAAAGTAAATAATATAACATATCATATATACTATGAAATACTGCACGTATTAGACTGCTTGTACGCTGGAACCGCCGGCCGCTGGATCAGCGTGCTAAATGTGCGGAGGACACTGTACTAGAAACAGGAGTTGCGTGGAGAAGATGTGTTGTGAAAGTTTTATTATATAAAAATGATTTTAAAACGTTTTTTTATTACATCGTTTAATATATTGAAGCCATAATAAATAAAAAGAATGAATTCCTTTACCTAATTTAATCTAATCAATTTCTCTCTAAGGTCTTGTTTCTTCTGTTTTCAAGTGGTTTAGTAAAAACAAAAACAATATACTATTTAATCGTCGTTGAACTGAAAAAATCTATAATATACTTCCAGTAACTATAGATCAACAATTTACTTTGTTTTTTTTTTACATTTAATCGTTGATCCGATCTAAGTTTGGATCTGGCTAAGTACAAAAGTTAACCTACGGGAGAGTTGTAATCATAATCGGTAAGTAGGTAGGTCATAATCGATATATATATTTAGAAATTAAAGATTCATAAAACATAAATAAAATCTAAAAGCTTACGAGTAGGTAACGTATAACTGTAAAAATGACAGGTTGTGGTTCGATTCCCACTCGAGAAAATAAAATAAGTAATCAATATTTTCATTTCTTTAGTCTAGTCTCAAGACAAAGTGTGTCTTTGAGTTTCGCCACTAAATGCACAATGCTTCCAGAATTCGTCGGCAAGTGGGAAGCGGAGTGTCTTAACACTAATGAAGCAGAAAAAAAAGGTATATACAGTACCTTTATTATTCATGTCACTCCTTTACAATAATATATATTAGGTAACTTACGTTTGTACAATTAATTTATTCATAATAAAAAAACATAACAAACATATACCGTTTCCATGGTCTTCACAAGGCATCCCATATCCGAGGTCCGGGCGGTGGGTGTTTGGTCAGCGTCTGAAATATACATATGGCGTGTTTAACTGTATCATGTTAGCACCTAGGGTTGCTACATACATTATAATAAAGCTAATTATATTTTATTTATTATTTTTTTATATTAATAATTAGTGAACTAGTACTGCTATTAGATTTTTCAGATGTAGAGTGTATATGAGTTAATAAATAAATGAATAATAAATAAATATTTTAAGGAATAACATTATTTTATGGGAAAAAATTAATATGTTTATTCAAAAAATAATATTGATATTTAATATATTTGCATTGTAACAATTAACTATAAAAAAAACTAGTTTCCTACCCCCAAATCCTAAAGTGGGATGCTGTTTCCGAGATCACGCATAGGTCAATCTCCCCTCAATTTCCTTTTCAAGATCAATCATAAATATCAATTATCTAATTGATATTGTTATCTAACAAGTGTTCTTTTCATCTGAGATCAAAAGTATAACAGGGACGAAACCTGTTCTAAAAACCACTTTTTGACCACATCATGAATACCTGAGATCAAAACTGTATCGAGGGATGCTGTGAAGAGATCACGGGGTTAAATAGATTTATTTATGTTAATTTACCTATTGGGGTAAATGGTTGGACACGGGCCGCTTAACGTCAAAGGTCAGCAGATTATTCTTTTTGAATTGCTTTTCAAGTTTTTGTGTATTGAGTGAGAGCATTTTATTGTATATTTTATCTCCTTAGAAAATAATTTTGTTGACATTTATTAAAAGTGTGGAAGGTAGAATTTGATTGAATACTAAAACTTTTATCAGATTTAGTATTATTTAAACCCGAACTAATATAAATTATTAACATCTATTGTGATGACAGAGTTGAAATTGAAATCATCACTGCTCTACAATCAAAAAAAAATAAAGCTCTACAATCAATTATTTGAAATCAGCTTGACGCTGTATCCCACACAGTAGGGTAGGCAGAGGAACCTACTGTTAAGACACACGGTGGACGAGTGACGGAATTTATCGCTGTTTTTTGCCTCGACATAAATTTTAAGAAATATTTCATTTCCTTAAATGGAAATCGAATCCATAACCGGTCACGTTCACAGTCACACATTAGTGCTCCTGCGCCACGACTGGCTTTTTATTATAAAAAAAAACAATATTAATAAGCTAATTTCACCAGCCCTAAACCCAGCAAGGCAAGATAAGTAACGGGTAGTCCCGACGTGATGTAACACATTTGTAACCCGTAGATGTAAACATAGATAGCGCTCAACACTATTTCCTAGAGGATATGTGATGCTGCTCCTCTGGAACGAGGTCGTGCCTTGTTTTGACGAATTGTATTTAATTTTGTTGGAATCGGTTGCTATTTGGAGTAAGAGGTAAGCTTTCCTTTGGAAAATTAGGTAGGTATAGCTGGTTAGTTTTGTGTTCAGGTAGAAATATAAAAATTTAACATTTGAGCTCATATCAGGCACAATGTGTATTTTGTATACCTTACGATTTGCATCTGTTCTCATAGTCCAATTCACTAAAACATCATGGTTCTCCTCCTTGATCGGTACTGGGAGGGAGGATCAGCCTTCCGTGGAACAAAGCGGCAAGGTAGTTCAAGTTAAGAGTGGTTTGGTCACCCTCGACGGTGTGACGACTACTGCGTGCGCCTATTCGGACCAGGTGACTTCACGTTCAGCTCCACGAAGCTGAGCGTCGTCTGATGATTATACTTATATTAGTATCTACTATTTTATTATTATTCTGTGTAGAGCTTAGGATAAACTTACAAAAACGTTAAATTTTCAATATTATTTTTAATTATACTTAAATGATAAAAGAGTTATTGAATTCATTTTTGGTAAAAATCTAAAAAGTACCCAGACCATCCACTAAAATATTATACTTGACTACTCCGCCCCTACGCACACACGTACAAAACAAATAATAAAATATCATATTATTTACATGTGTGCATTATTGTACCAGCCAATGGTCAAGCGGTCAATTGTTAGAAAGAGAGAGATTTACAATAACCATAAGTAGGAAAAGGACAGACATAACAATTTTGTAACTTACCCCTTTGTATGTAGATACTTATATATATGTAGATGTACTGGTGGAGTAAGCTTGCAAAATGACGGTAGGTTTAAAGAGTAAAAGTTCTTGAATTTAAATAATTATTGTTTATAATATTTTTAAATGCTATTTGCGTGGTTCAATTAGAATTGCACGTATACGATCGTTGTTACGTAGACATCATATGTATGTATTCAATCAATTCAGTCGAAAACGTTTACAATACATATAATATATATTTATTTAACCTGTCCCACCAAAGCGCTGGAATAGGTTCTGCTCTCATTTGCTATCCAAAATCGTGAAAAGCATAGTACCGTCATTAATCACTACGACTTGCTTCTCTGATGTTCTAGAAAGTTCCAAAAAAATGGTTGATAGAATTAAATTTTAAAAATAACCATTAGGTAAATGTTAACGTAATGGTTTAAGGTTGAGAGTGTAAACAAGTGTTAGAAAAAGTAATTACCTAACTCAAAAGCGCGGCGTTGAGTTCCGCCGCTCAACACGCAATGCGTTCAGAACTCGGCGGAAAGTGGGGAACGGATTGTCTTAACACTAGATTCCCTCTGCCTACCCTGCTGTGTGCGGGATACAGCG
>DWAO01005003.1:0-12182 GCA_018230605.1 Heliconius congener
TACCATCGGGTGACCCGCACGCTCGTTTGCCGTGTCTTTTCCATAAAAAAAAAAATAAATTGCTATGGAAACGTGGAGCCAGATAACTACACTAAAACCGTTTATTGTGTATTTATACTCATTATCTATACTTTACAGAAATAAAGTCAAAGCGTTTAAATGTTGCTACAACATATATGTTATTATTTTGAATTTTATTATTTACTTAACTACATATATTATGTCTCGGAGTCAGCTTGTTGACATGAAACTTGCTTTCTTGAGTGTATTATTGTATGACTATTATTTAAAAATATACATATATATTTTTACTTATTTTATAAAGAATATATTCTTTTTTATGTAAGTGGAAATAATCAAATCGAAGTCACTTCCTTCCCTACCTTTAGTGAACTTGAAAATATTGCGTATAAAGTGATCGAATTGGTCTATAAAAATAAATAGGTTACATTTATTATGAAAAAATAATGTATTCTTTTTTTTAACCATCGTGTATTGCAGTCACACGTTGTAGATTCGTTACCCAGTTGAGGAATGAATTACACATTTTCATGTCCTCGCTGTGATAAGAAGACAAACTCGTCTCTCCGTATCCTCAGTCTTTCATGCTATTCAGGAAAAACATTGGAGCATTTTACTTCTTCTGTGTAAAGTAAAATTATACTATGAAGGCTTAAAACAACATTCAATTTAGTATTGGTATATTTTTAATTAACGAATACTTTTTTCCAATTTTTGAAAATTTTAAATGCAATCAAAATAATGCGAATTTGAACCCGCAACAATAAATTATTTATTTATTTATTTGCGCGATAGTTTGAATCAAGGCAGAAAATAAAATAAATAACTTAACTATAATGACTTACTTGGGTGAATGCGCTATCTCAGGAGCTACTGGTTCGACTAATAAAAATCTGATTGTACTGTACAGTCTTTTTATTGAAAAAGGCTATAAGCTATAATATCATCGACCATTACTTTATTCGTACCATTCTTCATCGATCATTACTTAAATCGATTTGATATACCCCCTGCTTCTGTAATTAAAGTCACCTCAGGTACTCAGGTTGTGTCATGTTTACCTCTTCCTCATACATAACTCTCATTTATTCCCATTTAACCAAAGCAGAAGAATTTCTGATTAAAGTTCATAAGCAAAATACTCACTCATACAATATCAAATATAAAATATCATACAGCTAAAATATTATGAAATAAGGCTCCGTCAATTTGTGTAATAAGATGCTAATAAATTTACGTGTTTACGTAGCCAACATTATGATGACTATTAAAATTGAAATATAACATATTAAAAAAAACCTCACTTATCATAACTGGATAATATTTCAAATAAAATATCATTAACTAATATGTAGTATATCATGAATAAGTTACATCCGCTATTGTTTTTTTTAATATTTAAAAGACGGAAAAACAATAGAATAATAATACATAAAGTGACATTGTTCATAATTGTATGAGTCGTTAGTAATCTTATTTGCCTGCAGTGAAAATATGTTGTATATTTTAAGTTAAAATTGAAGTTCGAGTGACGATGATAATGATGACCATAATACTGTATATAAATCCGATATATGTATGTTCTACTCTATTCTATGTAGTTTGTAACAGTAGAGAACCTATTGGAGATATTGTATGTTGATTTATTAGTTATAGTAGAATTCAATATTCAGTTCAGTCTTATTTGACCTGACTAACCAAAATTAAGTTAAATTACTTATCTGGCGGGTTTTGATAGAACCCACAACCAGCGTGCTGTATCCTGTGTAACAGGGTAGGCAGAGGGAGTCTAGTGTTAGCACTCCCCCAACACTAGACTGCGCTCCCCCTTTCCGCCTGATTCTGAAGCCGCTGAACTCAACATACCTTACAGTTTACAGTCACACGCTTATGTCCATAGGTTCACGACTGGTCTCATTGGAGATCATTTTGCTGATGAGCACTCAGCACGATGTCCTCTATTATTATTTTGTTTGTTAAATAATATGTAATTGTTTCAGGATTTTCATCAAACATTGTATTGAAGAAACTGTCATTGCGACAAGTTGGACTAATTGGAGCCTTTATATACACGTTGGCATCGTTTCTAGCCATTTTCGTTACATCCACAGCGCAACTAATCATAACCAATGGATTTCTACAAGGATTAGGGATGGGCTTACTCATTCCCGTATCTTATACTAGTTTTAACAGCTTCTTTACTAGAAAGAAAGTGCTCTATTTGAGTCTTTGCAAAGCCTCCATCGGCTTGATTACAATGGTTTATCCCTTGTTCATAAAATTTACAATAACAGAATATGGTTTTCGAGGCACTTTAGCAATTCTTTGTGCCATTTCCTCGCATAGTATATTTGGCGCCCTAGTCATGCACCCAGTGCAGTGGCACATGGTTAAAAGAATAAAATCCTGCGAGAAAATAGTTCGTAAGTATATTACACTATTTTGGCCTAGCCTTAATTCAATAGAGATTGTCTATCTCTAGTCTACAGCTGTATGTATATACTGATTTCTTTTAGTTATCCCACCGACACCAGCAACAGAAGACGATAAGAATCAGTTCGATTTTATGAAGTCAAACATCACAAAACAGGACACGAAGTCTGTACAGAACTTATATTCTAAAAATATAGATAGTCAAAAGAGTTCAGGGTTATTGTTTATACCAAAATTAACAGATTCAAGGCGGCTTAGTATCCCTGTAGTTCTTATTCCTAGTGATGGAAAAACAGATAGTAATTTTGATTCTAGTGATGATGTGTATATAGAGAATTTGTATAAAGCAGCATCTGTGTCGAGTTTAGGCAATTTTGGAAATATCGCTGTAGAACCAATGCCCATTGTCAAAAATAAAGAAGGAAAATGGTAAGTATTGTTTAATAAAGTAACTGTTTTTTCTAGTATTATATATAATGAAATAAATGTTAGTGACGGAATCTACTTTTAAAGTAATGAAATATTTTACATATTTCATTTAAAACTAGTGATCCGCTTCGCGGCTTCGCCCGCTTGAACTGCATAATTATTTACTTACTAATCTGTATGGTTTTCGTTCTCTAACATTTTTTAAAGGCCATCGTGGCGGATCTGGACAGTGTCTGATTGTAAACACGATGATTGTAGGTTCGATGTCCACTCGGGGGATTGTATTATTACCATTTCCCCGCTCTGGTAGCATAAATTGCAGCTTTGAGTTCCTCCACTCAAGTCACAATTGCGCCACAACGAAGTAAATATAATAGAATATACATTATTATTTTTGTTGTAGGCAAACAGTAGCCGAGTTTTTGGATTTAACGCTATTAAAAGATTTGGTGTACGATAATATCATATTTGGAATGGCACTGACCTTTTTTGCTGATTTGACATTTTTCACGCTGGAGCCATTATTTTTAGATAAGAATAATTTGAGTAAGGTAAGTGGTGCTATTATTAATTTTATATATATTTTATTAATGATATAGTTTATTTAATCAACACGATTTTACTTCCCTCATAGGTAAGTAGTTTTTTTCTCAACTTCACACTGTACCTCCCGTATTCGAGGTTTGTATTACAAGATGTGGGAATCGAACCCAGAAGCATCGGGTTAACATTACGACACGATGGTCCCATTCCGTAATCTATAATCATACTAATCATAGAGTTTTAATAGCTTAATAATCTTCATACTCACATCTTTCTATACAATTCAATATACAGAAAGATTACACAGAAATTTAAATTCAATCATTACATTTTTATATATTTTCTCTACATATAGATATATAGACAACATTTGAGTATGCTAACTGGGCTTAGTTATTTCATTAGGGCCTTACCTGTAAAAAAAAGTCTGTTAAATTGCACGGTCGTTTAATAAAAAAAAATGTTTTTTTAATCTCAATTATATATAATTTTATGGCAACTCCATATTTACATTAAATACGAAAATCGTATTTATTAATAAAATAAATACCATAGCCTTTGGCCGTCTAATAAACTTTTCGTTAAACCGCTTTTTAAACACGCACGAAGAGCTCTACACCGTCTGGTTAATAACCTTGCTATGGAATCGACAATCCGTTAATGTTATGCCTAATATTACGCAATACCAGAAACTTTACGCCCTTTTTATATATTAACATTGAAATTCCATATTATATATACCAAATAGTTCTTACCGGATTTATCCCAAAGGAATTTACAATAACTGTCTCAAAAAAGAATAAATTGAGTTGAAATACTATTGCATAATATTATTCAATGCTTGTCAGTCGACATTATGTTTTATAATCAGATTTTGTGTCTTCTATAAAGAAACTGCGGTCGTGCAGTGGAACTTGGAACGCGATAGTGGTGGGTTTATTGGATTTGGACACATGTGGTCGAATCATATGAATTTTCATTCAAGCTTCAAAGTTCAAACATTCAAAGTTTAATTTGAATATAACATTATTCATTTGCTTTTCGTAAATAAACATAATGTGATACAGGTAAATTTTATAATTATCTAAATAACTATACGAGTCTAAGGTATGTATTTGCATTCATACCGAGAAACAACACGCTGTAAGTAGTAACGCTAGATAGATGGTAGCAATATTGCGCATATTACAATAATACTAGACATCGCTCGCAACATTTAATTATTAATTTAGAATTTCGAGAAATCGTCTCTCGGTAGAAGTAGTCCCTAGAAATGTAAGCACCCACTCCTAGGTAGGAGTGGGTGCTTACATCCTAAATTTCAACATTTTAAGTACAGTAGTTTCGTCTGCGCGTTGTTTGTAGTTGTGAATATAAAATAACGGAAAACTGTTGTATATATAAATTTACCAAAGACGATTAACAGTCGAATCCATTGTTCAATCAATTATTCTAAAAAGCTAAATATAATTAATTAAAATTTTTCTATTTTGCAAATAACTTTTGTTTTGTCAGTGTATTATGTTTCGCTTATAAAACTATATCAATGTTATACTTGTATAATATACTATTGGCTTTGTCGTTTAATTTTTTGTTTTTAAATGTAGTCAGGTTATTTGTTTTTGAGTTTTTTAACAGATGTCTGTAAAAGAAAGAGATCAATTTGACTATATATTTTATGTTTATTACCTCAGAACTTTTGAATGGAGGAACCGATTTCGATGATTCCTTATTTTTATTTTAAAGTTGGTGTCTCCCATTTGGTCCCATTTTTTAAATTTAGTCTATTTCTGACAATGTTATCCATGAGAAAATCAGATAAGTCTTAAATTTGCATTAAGTATGTGCGCGACAAATGGACGAAAAATTCAATTTCACCCCGACCGATTTCGATTATTCTTTTTATATTGGATATAAGGATAGTTTGGTGAGAGTTTGGCTAGGTTCTGATTTCATAATCAGATCCGGTCGCAGTCGGTTTTTTATATTGAAATTATATAATTTCTATACGTTTTCTTGTCGGAATAAGCATTTTTATTTGTCCTATTTGAATAAGTCATCATATTTCAATGTACTCAGAAATAGCTGATATACAATGTACCTCCATCAAGTTATCTAAGTATGACAGCCCACCTAATGAGACTAACCGTAACCTTGTGGTTAGACCAGTTATCAGTGTTATAGACTTAACTGTCGTTGACACTAGATCATTCAGATCATTGACTTATGATCAATTATACTATATGTTCATATAGTGTTCAAATAAATAAATCTCCATAAAGTGGTGCACTGGCACATGCATGTGTCTGTATTCCTGGCTGTTGTGGGTTCAATTCCCACTCGAGGGAATGAATTATTATATATATTATTTGTTAATATTTTCATTTCTTCGCTCTAACGCGCAAAAATCGCTGTGTTGATTTCCACCACTCAAGAAATGTGTATATTCACACTAGGTTACCTCTGCGTACCTCGAGGCATTCCGTGTTGAGTGGCGGAACCTCACGCCGTGCCTTGTTCTTTACCAGAGATTGTATCGAACTCACGAGCGTCGCGTTTACAGTTGCACGCTAATGCCCCTACACGTTATTTATACATTATCTTATTTGAATTTTATGAAAAAAAACCAATTTTACTTTTTATTAATTAAATCAAATAAATTTTACCTACATCGATTAAAACGGATTGTTGGACTAACTACTCGAATCTTGTAATCTGCTCTCTAATCGGCATTTGATATGTATAATGATTATTTGTAGAATAATTACATATAATAGAAATAAATAATTCGAGTTATTTTTGTTGAGGAAACACTCACAATTATGCAACAACAGGTTATATTGGCCTCTGCATTCGATTAATTACATATGTACATAAATTTAATTTTAAGAGAAACGATGTATAGACTTAGATGTTACTAAGAATTGTTTTTTACACGGTTTTAGCTATTTAATTCGACATCATCGTCAAATACAAAAACAATATATATTTAGTAATAATTCAAATTCAAGATGGTCGCCACAATACCTTGGACGTAGAAATGAAAATCACCTACATAGAAGAATACAGCACACAATACCTAATAAAAAATAAATATAATAAAATAATTTATTTATTTTTAAAATTCTATGGTGTAATTTCAACCACATTATCATAATTATATTACCTATAATTTTTTATATCACGTTATCAGCCGTCTTTATTAGGCCACGTGCATATGCAAGTGAGTACCATTCTCTAGACGGTGTGTCTCTATGACATCGCCGAAACATGTTGAAGAGATGAAGACTATAAGATTGAACGACCTCGCAGTTAAAAACTTAAATAACTTAAAGCATTACCCGTAGGCCGATGATTGATTTTGTATATATACTTATAAGAAAATATTTTAATCGATACCAAATGTGGCGTCTGACTCTTAATACAGTGGTTGTGGATTCGATTCGGAGTTATCGCGATAATTGGAAATAATTTAAAATAAAGTTTAATTTTACATTGTGTTTCTGTTATATAAGTAATTGAACTAGCTTAGTTCAGTGTTTTTCTAAATATAACTTACATAAATACTAATTCTGTTACAGCTCTCAAAATAGCTTTGTACCGTTTTAATTACTTAGTACGATAACTTGTTGTATCACGACAATCTATAATGTGTTAAGTCTCCCCCGTACATTTTCATTATTAAATTAAAATAAGAGGCCAGTTGTGGCGCAGGGGCACAAAGTATGACTGTAAAATCGATTAGTTGTGGGTTCGATTCCACTCGAGGGGATGAAATATTTACTTAAATTTATATTTCTATTTCTTTGCTCTGGTGTCGAGGCAATGCCTCCAGAATTCGGCAGAAAGTGGGGAACGGATTGTCTTAACATTAGGTTCCCTCTGCCTACCCTGCAGTGTGCGGGATACAGCTGAAGCTGATTTATTTTATTTATATTTAGAGAAACATGTGTACCTTCATATGAGTGACATTATACATAGTTTGAAAAAATATACTTAATTATAAAGGGCAACACCGACGCGTACTATTAAAAAATTAAGGTTACTCTTTTTGTTCTAACTGTTTAATGAAGAGCCGACCTTGCCACGACCTTTTAATAATAAAGTAGGCCTTACAACTTGGCTTGATACTTTAAGTATGTAATTTGTTTACGTTAACATTTTTAATCTAACCTTTATTAAGAATACGGTGAAATGTTTTAGGTTTTTTTTTTATTTTATCTTTTGAATTACGGTATACAGCAAGTTTTTGCTACGTACGTACAAAGTATAATACGGGACGGGACCATTCAAAATCAATAATATATTATTATCTGTAAAAATTTTAACTATCTATGATGGTTCATGAGTAACTATCATTGTTCATGAACAATAACATGCCTCATGAGCCATCTCTTGAATCGCGATAGTTAGACTTGATTATTTATAAAAACAGAATAAAATAAATATTTAATGGGGCTGCCATACAAGTAACGTGATTTTTTTTGCCGGTTCTTATAGATTTGCACTTGGCCGGTTTTCGAGCATGATAAACAAATATACAAAGCTATAGGCTACATCTCAACTGTCATTAAAATGAAATAAAAACAATATTTTTAGTTCTATTAAGCCACCATTATGGTACACTGGGAAATTCATATGAAATCTAAATTATTCTTTCTTTTCAGTCTGAAATTGCAAACATCATAGCCATTGGGGGCGCAACAGATATGTCGGCGAGGTTATTACTTGGCTTTTCAGGACAATTCTTTAAAATGAATAGCAGATATATGTTTTACGCTGGAGCTTTACTAGCTGCCTTATTTAGAATAGGTATGATATTCACATAATGTATAAATATAAATTATATTCTAATGTAAAGTTTGCAAGTGTGAGTGTAAACGCTACTGGTTGTGGGTTCAATCCCCACTCAAGGAAATTAAATATGTATTTAAATTTATATCTTCATTTCTTCGCTTTGTTTTCGAGGCAAAGCGCGGCATTGAGTTTCACCACTTAGTACGCAATGCCTCTAGAATTCGGCGGAAAATGGGGAACGGAGTGTCTTAACACTAGGTTCCCTCTGCCTACCCTGCTGTATAAAACGTGAAGCTGATAAATTATATAAGGCACGGGAGTGTCTTAATGAGAAAAAAGTGTTTTAACAGTAGGTTCCCAGGTTCCATAAGCCTACACTGATATGTGTGGCATGCGGTGTGAAGCTAAAAAAATATAAAAAATATTGGCATTAGGTATATTTTTAGAACTTTATGAGTTAAAAATTAACAATAATGATTATGATTTCGCTACTCGAACGTTTTTTATAATATTAAATAAATTATAACAAATATGGACATTATAGTTTAAACTTTAAAACATTTCAACAAAGGGAATAAAATTTAAAACTTGAGTTAAGTTGTAAATTTCTTTGAAGTCAGGTGATAATTATGTGAAAATAATTATTTACTGTGAAACTACGTAAAAAAATGGTAACATAAGAGAGTTTTTTAATGATAAAGACTTCTACGCAAGTTGCATTATTTCCCCTGTCTCGCATTCCTCGCATTTTGAATCACACGGTGTTGGTTCATTTGAATAAAATAAATAACGAAACATGTTTGCTTATCACAGAAAAAGCGTACAGGATATTATAATATAAAAAGTTGCTTAATTTTTATATATACTAATACATATAATAATATTAATTAAATAATAATATTAATTACTCAGTTTATTTATATATGAATCACATAAAAAAATCTAATATTTTTATTGCATTCCAGCATTTTTAGATAGGTGTATTAATTATTTCAGAATTTCCAATGACATACATAAGTTCGATTCACATTTATAATTGATATCCATACAACAAGTATTACCTTGACCATGTTGCTTCAATAATTAATATCAGGGTGCATTTACTTAATTGATTTGACTGAATATGGGATACGTAAACCTGTGACTAAGTAACGTTTATGATTTTTTCAACAAGTAGTTTTACATATTTTTACTCAACTTTCTGCCCAATTTTTGACATATTTCATGTTAAATGGCGGAACTAAACACTGCAAAATATTTAATAAACATTTTTTTACTATTCATATCCAAGAAAATAGAAAAGTTCATCTGAATCATCAAATATATTTTTTCAGTACCAAATTTATAGGATCTGACGTAAAATAACAAAAGACCTAATAAAAGTTTAATTTGCAGTATTTTCTCAATTCACAACGTATGTTCCGTTGCTGATACTAACGGGTATTCTTGGAGCGTTGCGATCGTTAGTTCACATAGCCCAGCCCATAGTTATGGCGGACCACGTACCCATCGAGCGATATCCACCCGCTTATGGACTGTACATGCTTTTAGCTGGAGCTATCAGTTTGAGTGTTGGACCAATGATTGGTAAGTTAATTGTATTATATTGTATACAATTATTATTGTTAAAATTAATATTATTACTCTTTTTCCATCGAAATAATATTAATACCTATAAAACCTTTTTAAACTTCTCCAAAAAAAGTTTACAGCTTTAAGAACATCTCCTTAAAACGATAATATTGTTTGTAGAGTAAAATGCCTTGCAAAAGCAATGAAATATCAAACACAATGAAATTTGCCGGCAAAAGGCTGGTGAGCAAGGCAGTAGCCGTATATTTATCAAAATTATGATAAAAGTTTTATAAATGTAGAGCATTATTTGAGTAACTTTGTAAAGAGCAGAGTAGAGAAAGTTGTAACACTTTAGAGCAACTTCTCGATTAATATTAAACACCGCGAATACACTTTCTTGTTCGGAAAAAGTAAGAACAGTTCCAAACTCTCAAAATGTTTCACTTTATATTTAAAACATTGTAGTACCTAGAATTTCTAATTGCTTACAAATATTATCAGTTAATAATTTATTTTCAAAAATGTTATAGCAAATTATAATCACATTCGTCTTGAAAAAAAATCTTTGACCTTATAAAAGGATATTGGCCCTGACAAAAATATGTTATTCGTTTTAAACTATTGCTGATAATTATAATGATGTCACTTAGCTATTTTATAATATAATAATTGGTGTAAAATTCCAATATTCAGATAAAAAGTTCAAAAATATGAAAATTATTAAATTACTATACTAAATACAACGTGTATATTGAAAAAAAAATATTACGAACAAATCGTTAGATAATTATCTGATTTATTATTATTAAATCTGATTTCTCTATTAGCATTTGCTTCTTTCTCTTAAAATATTCTACCCTTTTAACAGGTTTCCTAAGAGATTATACGGACAGCTACGTTATTGCGTTTGTTCTTCTGGCTGTTTGCAATATGTGCTGTGTGGTCCCGTGGACAGTGGAGGCCATTATTACGTTTGTCAAACGAAGAAAGGATAGTGCTCAAAGCTGATATAAATAATGTTAATAATCAAGATTTATCATAAAATTTATCTATTTATTAGAAGTCTTAGACAATACTTTTATCAATCCAAGCTAAATCACTGTGGTGTCCAAAGAAATATTAAATACTATACAAAGTGAAAGATAATCTATGGTTAATTCGTTGGTTTACTAAATTAATGATAATCAATATCGTACAAAACAAATACAAGACCGAGACTGTTTTTTTTTGTTGTTGTTATAAAACATTATAATTTTATTTGGCACTTAAGAATTAGAACGGCGACAATTTGTATATGTTTATTTTCGCTCTAGTTAACTACAATACGGCGGATTTATATTTGGAAACTTATGCAAAAAAAATACAAGATATTATATTAATGAGAAAAAAATGATACATGCAATATTTTCTTGAATACATATTTTTTTTAATGATTTTATTCTCATTTTTAAAACGATTTTATTTATAACGTGTTCCATTTTATTTTCAGCGTATAATTATATTTTAGAATTAAAAAACGCCTGTAACTAATGAATATCAATTTATCAGAATGTTAAAACAAGTAGCTGGCTGCTCTTGATAACAATATTGTTGACGGCCCTTAAAGTATGACGACGTGTTCTAATTGTTAATAAACAAGACTTATATTGTGTTCCGTTACTTATTGAATGTAACTAATGTTGTTTTTAATTAATATTATAAGACCATTTAAATAATAAGTTAATTCCGTTTAAAATCTAGAATTTCTAATTGTCCAAACGACATGGGGTAACTTGTGATATAAAAAAAATTAAGCGAATGTGCCATTATAAAATACATTATTAATCAATTATATGATAATATATATACAAGATGCGTAATACTCATATCAATTTTAAATGTTTTGAACATTTTTTATATTAAACTTATTGTTAAGATTTTTAAAATGATCTCTGAAGATATAAATGCAAATAAAAGTTTTTAACACTGAAAAAATTGTAATTATTTTATCCTTGCTTTGTATGTTTTTGCATATATATCGTTTTTTACAATATACTTATATAACCGTGAAGATTATTTTTGTTTTCAACGAAAATTAATCTGTAGTTAATATTATAATCTTTATATTTTTTGGACTAGGCCACAAAGGGTGACTGTAAGATTAAATGATTGTGGGCGCGGCGTAGAGTTCCGCCTCCACACAATGCCTCCAGAACGGGGAACGGTGTGTCTTAACACTAAGTTCCCTACTACTTACTACTTACCTACACTGCTGTGAGGGCTGGATACAGTGTGAAGCTGACATATATTTTTGGACAGTATAAATTTCCATTAAAAGGTAAAATAAAAACACACTGTATCCCGCACACAGCAGGGTAGGCAGAGGGAACCTAGTGTTAAAACAC
>DWAO01005004.1:0-12181 GCA_018230605.1 Heliconius congener
TGAAATTAATTTCATTGACATGATTGTTCTTGCTAATGCCGCAGAATATTTAATACCTTAGTTATTTATAACAGTATACATATATAAAATTAGAAATTTCAATATTATGCGAGAAATCGTATTAAGGTTAATTTTGAACTTGGACTTTCCAGTTAATGTCCGTAATGGGGGTAAACTTACACTACCACTCCCTGTCCTGGGCGGCTTGCACACTGTTGGAGCTGGCGGCGGCGGCGGCCGGCATGCTGTGCGTGCTGTGCGTCGGCGGCGTTCTGCCCCGCAGCGACCCTGCAATGCTGTATATGCTGTTATTGGCCTTCGCTTTCTCTGTGCTGGCCTTCTGGTAACTTTTTTAGCTTCACGCTGTAACCTGCCTTTTAAATCACTCCTTTCCTCGTCTAGTTACTACTAGTAAATGTAAAACAACCATGGTGATTAATAAACTATTATTAGTTTATATTTCTTTTTTCGCAGCTACATGATGTCTACCATGTGTTCGTCGGCGAGCACGGGTGCGGTGGTAGCGGGCATCGCCTACCTTATCACCTTTATGCCTTTCATACTCATACTGTCTTTGGAAGCAGTACTTAGCAGCCCACTTAAGATATTGGTTGTAAGTATTTTTTTAATTTTCTTATAGTATAGTAAACATATTTGACATTGACGCGCGGTGTTAATTTTCACTACTCAACAGGCAATGCAAATAAAGTTACTCTACTGTAACTATTCTGTGAAAGTTTAATAATTAAATTAGTGCACCTTTATTGTAATTATTTAATTTCTCTTTAACATATCTATCGACAGAACCTCTCGATGTCGTCCTCCCTCTGCTACGCGTTCCTCCTGGTGGCGCGGCTCGAGGCCGCGGGCGCGGGCGCGCAGTGGCGCCACCTGTGGCACGCGCCGGGGGACTCCAGCATCGGCGCCGCGTGCCTCATGGTGCTGGTGGACGGCGTGCTCATGCTGCTCGTGGGGTACATTGTGGACAGGTTTTATGGTGAGTGGGCTAGAGACGAACTGTTTACTTATATTGTTTTAAATTTAAAGTATCGGTATCAATTACTCTGACAATTTATGTTTTTTTTTCATATTGAGTCTCGTAATAAATTATTTTATTTTAAATACAATTTTCGCAGATTAAACATAATATATCTGTTTCACTATTAGTAAGGTTAGTTTGTTTCCTACCTCAACGCAAAGTATCGACTAGAGCCATGAAAATATTTTCATTCCGAGGAAGCTAACAAAAGCAGAAGACAACAAAATAAAACTTTTGATTTCAGGCATAAAAAGCGAAAGCAACATCACAATATGCCCGGCATCAGGCGAGAAGGCGGGTGTCAGCATTGTGGGTGTCAGCAAAATGTACGACGCGGGAACTGACCGAGCATTCCTTGCTCTCGATAACATTTCCATGGAATTACATAAGGGGCAGATTACTACGTTATTGGGGCACAATGGGGCTGGAAAGACTACGCTTATGTAAGTTTGAAATTTATAAAATAGTTGTTTTTTTGTGTTTTAAAATAAACAATTTAAACCGAATTAAATTCGTGCCTGTTCGTGAACATAGGTAAACCACAAACTTAATCAATGTGGCCATAGACTACTATAAATTATATGAAGCGTGGAGTTATTCAAAATAGGAGTATATTTCAGAGTAACAAAAAAATGCGATTATTTAAATTGTGTAGAAGTCAACAATCTCGCTAAGTATTGATAGATTGTAATGTAACGTCTGTGTAATTTATTTTTATTTCAAATACATAATAATTGCAAAGTAAACAAAAGCTTCATTCTATATTATTATTTTGAACATTTTACATTCATTGTTTGTTTTCTCTGACAACTAACAATGAAGAGATTCTTATAACTTTAATTACCAACTGACCAGATCCCTTTATTGTCCTGTATGTCCTTACCCAACAGCAAAATCCTAACGGGCATGCTGAAGCCGACAAAAGGCCACGTAATAATCCGGACGGACGACGCCGACGGCGCGCGGCGCGCGCGCCTCGGCGTGTGCCCGCAGCGCGACGTGCTGCTGGAGAGCCTGACGGCGCGCGAGCACGTGGCGCTCTACGCGCAGCTCAAGAGCGGCAGGAGCTTGGCGGAAGTGCGGGACGAGGTTGATAAGTAAGATTTTTGTACATTTTTTACAAACTTGTAGGTACTAATTACATAATGACAGAACTCAACGCCGCGATTCAAAGGCTTTGTTACCATAGCTCTATCATAGCGGAGAAATTAAATTATTAAATATTTTGGTGAAGTAAAAAAGTATAATCTAATATTTTCAAATTTTGTACATCTATAAAAATTTTTGGATGCTTGACTTCGAAGATTCTTATTAACGCTCGTTATTATTATATTTTACATACTTATTTTTGCTGTGATGTCTACTGAGTGGCCCATGACAAATGGCGTTTCATTATGTATTATCTAATTATCTGTATACCTTGTCAGGTTAGAATCAGCCCTGGGCCTGGGCTCGCTGCGCGGGCGCGCGGCGTGGCGCCTGTCGGGCGGCACGCGGCGGCGGCTGTGCGTGGCGCTCGCGTTCGTGGCGCGGCCGGCGCTGGTGTCGCTCGACGAGCCCACTGCGGGCGTCGATCCGGCTGCCAGGAGGTGTGGGAATAAACCATTTATTATATATCTACCTAACTTCTGCGAGATCCTTATGTCGGGATTGTAAAAATAGCTTCATGACTGACATGATAAAGAAATAACTTGATTTTCATACTTTTGTTTATCAAGAGATATACAATATTTTTTTGTCTCACACGAAGACTTTTAAATTTTTTGTCCTCCTTTAATAACTTTCTATTCTCAAATTATAGACACTTTCTAATAAAAAAAGTACAATAAAAATATTTAACTACAATTTACACGTGTAAAGCTAATTTAAAACATATTGTAGAGACATTTGGTCAATGATAATGAAGCTGCGCGAGAACAGGACCATCTTGCTGACGACACACCACCTTGATGAGGCAGAACTACTTAGCGACCAGATCATCATCATGCACAAGGTAAATTAATAACCTTGAGTCATTTGGGCTTTTGCGCAGAGAGAACCTAGTGTTGAGAACCTCCATTTTCCGCTTTCTGAGTTTATTATTTATTGGGATCAAAACAATTATCATTGCGATTTGCAGGCAGACCCACTGCGCTACAACGACCTCACCTGAATTCTGCAGTTATTTAAAATTTGACCCAATTACAATATGGACAAGCAAAATGCTCTCATATCCTACAAAGATTCTAGGGAAAAATCACCGTATTGTTCAATTAATGGAAATATTATGACTCTTCAAATTCAAACTTTAGCATATGAAATATAATTATTAGAGCAGTAAAATATAATAATAAAATACTTATGAATTGATATTTATTTTTTATTATGTTCACATACGTTATTTTAATAAAAATTTATATTTTTTATTTATATAAAATAAAAATAGTAACAATGAACTTAATTACAGGGTCGAATTCACACAACAGGTTCTCCAATAGAAATCAAACGAACACTCGGTACAGGTTATAAATTAACCGTCATGTATCCAGAACCCAGAAGTACCCACCTTCTAGAACAAGGTGATAATGAAGAAGTGTGTATAGAAGAGAAGATAAAAAGCTTAGTAGCAGTGACCAGGAGCGTGGTTAAGAATGCTAACGTGGTTGATGTTAATGGTTTAGAAGTAGAAATTAATCTACCATTTTATGACGCTGATGGTGTTAGTAATAAGTTAGTTGTTTTTTTATATATTTATTCTGAAAATTTGTCCTTGGTACACATATAAATCTCTATTTATTATTAAGTATTTTTCTGAAGCTTAGACTTGCTCGTATTGGCTAATATATTAATTATAAAATTGTGCTATATTTAAAACTTCTACAAAAACTTTCAATCTTATACAATTATTTTAAGTGGACTTATATACCAATTGATTTGTATCCCCTTTCCTGTCACCAGCTTCCTGGATCTAAGCGTAGCTCTAGAAAAGCATCGCTCGTCATTGGCCTATCGCAGCATGAGCCTGGACTGCAGCAGCCTGGAGCAGGTGTTCCACGCGGTGTGCACACAACACGATAGTGGAGAAAGCCATGGTGTGTATGAACACTACTCTAAGCCTCTTCACCAACAATCTTGTTAGACATGGTATTCCTTAGGTTTACATTTCTCTGGTCATTATTTTACCAAAAACTCACATAGTACAAGATAAAAAATAATAATAAGTTTCACGCCGTATCCTGCATGTAGCACGGGAGGCAGAGGGAGCCTAGTCTTAAGACACTCAATATTTTTAATACTTTTTTAGCTTTACGCTGTAAACACAACACATAGAAACTCCAACGCCGCTCTTTGCTTCTTTTTTTTCTTCTTTTACCAGAATGAGAAAATAAAAATAATAAATGTATGAAACATTCCTCGAAAGGAAATCGAAGCCACAACCGCATTTACCGACTGTAATTGCGGTTGTGGGTTCGATTACACACACGCTTGTGCCTTTTCTACCACGACAGCGTCATACAAAAAAAATCATATAGCTTAATTACATTATATTAAAACTCTTTAAGTAAGCGTAAATTGTAAATTATTACCATACATTCCAGAAATACCAGTAACAGAAGTACCAGACAGAGCTGACACAGCAGATACTTCATCAAGTATATCCAACGCACCCCTAGTACCAGACGCGGGACCTTTAAAAGGCACTTTACGACAACAGTTTGCGGCGTTAATGTACGCACGGTACCTGCATTATGTGAGGAATAGGTGGGATTTTTTTATATGCTTTCTTATTTTTTTTGTGTTTAAAGTAATGTACAAAATTGACTACTAATGACTTCGTTACCAGATATTTATTTTGTTTTTTTTTGTGAATGTTATAGTTCATATATAATAATATATATACTATTTCTATATATATATTTGTTTAGCTTCTCGTTGTATCCCGCACATAGCATAGTAGGTAGAGGGAACCTAGTGTTCAGTCAGTTAGTTAGTTAGTTCAGTCAGTTTAGTGACAATCCGTTCCCTTTAAGGCACTGCCGTTCCCCACTTTCACCGAATTCCGGCCGAGGTATTGCGTGTTGTGTGGCGAAACTCAATGCCGCGCTTTGCCGCGCGTTACTAAAGCAAGAAAAAAAATAATTAAATATTTCATTTCCTTACATAGAAATTGAACTCACAGCCGCTGCGTTTACAGTCGAACGCTTGTGTCTCTGCGCCACGATAGAATAGAAAATGTAGTTAACATATTTTTTGATAAATTGTTAAAAAAAATTGAGCTAACTTAGATTTTTCTTCGCCAGATGGCTCCTTTTCTTAGTGATAGCGCTACCATCAATATTCTTAGCACTAGCAATGGCGTTCTCCACCATCCGGCCTCCAGCTGATCCGGAAATAGCGCTAAATCTCACCACCGACCTGTATGAACATTCCACTGAGTTTGCCGTGTAAGTACAAGTAAAAAAATACATAACATTTTATTTGATATTTTGATTTTTATTACGCATTTCTTGCTCATCTAAATTCTTTGAGCATTTTGCTTAATCTATAATTACGTAAAGAGAATCCATAATTTCGTATTATTGATCAATTTATAATAATAAATTTAATATATATTTAAATGCTCTGTTAGAGGAACTTATTGATTCATTGGTTCCCTCCTTTGGTTAATGTAATACTTTATTTAAAATTTCATAATTATTAAGATATTCTTTACTAAACCTGAACACTTAAGAAATATTACATATCTGTTTTTTTTTTGATTTAGTTGTATTTTATTTTTTTTACATAATTTCCAGCTCTCACCCGTCTATATATTCTAACAATACTGATTCTGCTTTTGCTCAACAAATACTGGACAACTTGAGAAATGGAAAACAATATAGAAACTTAACTAAAGAGGTAAGCTGTGAGTTTTACTAAATTCTCTTATTAAACTATAAAATTCTATAAAAACCGTGTTTGAATTCTAGTTTTTTTTATGTCAATTTAGTGATCCAATTAACTAAGTTATTTATTCCATATATACTGAAATTTTACATGGTGGTGACATCTAAATGAAACCAAGAACTTGAATTAATAACAAACTATCTTGCAATAGAGCAAAATCACCAATTTGGGTAATCATATTTTTTATTTAGCCAAAGACAAGTGATTTAACATCATTTCTACATAAGACAACTACTGTATTAAATTTAAAAGTGAAATGAACAAATGACTTTCCAAAATAATTTACAATTTACAAGTTTTATTTTCCACTAGGATTTCCCAACTTGTGCATGCGTGGATTCCATCCAACACTGCAAGTTGGACGAGAAAGTAGATATGAACAGACCAGAGCTGATGCTGGTTCCTGACGTCCACACCCTTAACCAGTGGCTGGTAGATTCACAGCAAGTTTATATAGAGAAAAGGTGCAATAAATTATGTCTTTTGTTGTACATTGTTTTTTGCTTCATGCTACAGACACTGTATCCTGCACATAGCACGGAAACCTATCAACCTAGAGTTAAGACACTCCGTTTTCAATAAGATAATTCCTTTTATTACTTTCTGCGGAATTCTGAAGACAGTACAGCTGTAATTCCAAAAAACAAATCTATTTTAATCTTGTATATTTTTTTAAATAGAGATATTTTTTAATATTGATAGGTATCAGGAAAATTATGATGCTTATTATTAAAGATACGAAGACGCCCGAGACGAAATGTTTTGTTTTACTTTCATATTGGTCCGGTATCTCCCAAGCGTTAAATATGCCCTTTTTTAAATAAAACTAAAATATTCCACACTTTTCTCAAAAATACTAATAATTATATCTCCATATAGGTACACCGGGCACACAGCAGCCACACGCAACTCCTCAACAGTACTGCTCGCCTGGTACAACAACAAGGGCCACCACGCTCTACCGGCCTCGCTAGCCGCCCTGTACAACGCAGTGCTGAGGACGCGCCGCCCCACAGCCTCTCTCAGCGTGTATTCACATCCGTTGAAGATATCTAAGGAGAATCTCAATAAGGATACTGTGTAAGCTTATGTGGTATTCGTCATAGGTTCGAGGAAGTCGTGGCGCCGGGGCACAAGTGTGTAACTGTAAGCTCGACATTTGTGTTGGCAGAAAATGAGGAACGAAACGGAAGAGTCTTAATGGGTACAGAGTATCCTAATATTTGGTTTCCAGGTTCTCTCTGCCTACTCTAACATTTTATTAATTTAGGTGCACATAAATAAGTATTAGACGAGTTCAGGTGTGCCTCCGCAGCTACCAGCACGTGGCGGACGCGGGCATCGCGGGCATGGTGCTGCTGGCGTACGCGCTGGCGAGCGCGGGCGGCGCGCAGTACGCCGTGGCGCTGCGGGCCGACGCGCGCCGCCGCCTGCTGCTGCTGGCCGCGGCGCCGCGCGCGCTGCTGGCCGCCGCCGCGCTGCTGTGGGACCTGGCGGTACCTACTGCTGCATCTATACGCGCTAATATCGAATTAAGTAATTATAAAAGTGAAGACTTTATAAAATTATAGGTAATCGTGATCAACATGGTGATAACAGCGTCGATCATGGAGATCTTCCACTTCCCGGTGTTCGTGGCGCGCAACAACTTGCCTGCTATCTGCATACTTATACTGCTATACGGGTAAATAGATTGTTATCTTCAAAATAAAATAACTATCGTGTCGGATAGAAGGTGACACAGGGACACAAGCGGGTGATAGACGTAACGGTTATAAATTATTCGATTCGATTTCCACTTATATTTTTACTTCCTAACTCCAGTAACAAAGCAAAGCGCAGTCCACAAGTCAACACGCAATGCCTTGAGAATTCGGTGGGTAGTAGGAATCGGAGTGTCTACACACTAGGTTCCTTCTGTCTACCCTGCTATATTACAAGATACAGCGTAAAGTTTTATTTAAAAATATTTACTACTATGACAAATTTTTACTGACATCGATATAAACAATTGAAATTTAAGTCCTTTAAAAAAGTAAACTTTCATGGAATATTATATTGCACTATATACTATCTGTGACAGGTTCGCCTGCGGTTGTCTAATCCACGTCGCGGAGAAGGCTTTCAAGGAGGCGTCCCTCGCCAACATGCTGCTGTTCTGCGGCAACGCCTTCGCGGGGCTCGCCGGCGTCACGCTGCTGCTCGTGCTGGACGTCATCTCGGACTCCGATGTCAGTTTCATAAGTGAAACCTCTGTAACATTAGTTATTAACTAAAAACTAGTGTTGTTATATAGAGCCTTTACCTATTTAAACACTCTTTATCGATCTACAGAACTATTTTTTTGTTATATAATTACATTTTTGTATCTGAATGAAATGTTTTCATTTTCTCGCTCTGATATCGAGACAAACCGTTGCGTTCAGTTCCGCCATTCAACACGCAATGCCTCTAGAATTTGGCGGAAAATAGGTTACAGAAATATTTTAATGGGAACGGAATGTCTTAACTCTAGGTTCCCAGGTCTCCCTAGCAAATGATTTCAAACTTTAAAGTTTTAAACTTTGAAATGTATAATTTTATAAAATATTGACTTTAATTTTCAACAACAACAAAATCAACAAATGACAATTGTTCAACAATGTTATTCAGAAAATACGATCAAACAACATTTATATTATTAGGAGACGGACCACGCGCGCTGGGTCCTCCACAAGATCCTGCTCCTCGTCCCGCAGTTCGCGCTCGGAGATGGGCTGTTGGAAATTGCTAAGAACACTATACAGGCCGAGGTATATATGTTTATATAGTGCTTATTTATTTTTGTCTTTAATATAATATAAATAAGGATCTTTTCTGGCTTTAATTTATGGGATTTAATATCGACATTTGTGGGTTCGGATCCCTATTTTTATTTCTCCCTTTTGGTGCATAGACTAAGTTTCTTTTAATACGAATCCTCTCATATTCGGGCAAAATCGAAAAGTGAACGTTTTAATGCTATGTTTTTCTCAGCCTACAGGTAATTAAATAATTCTTAAAGTAAAGTGAATACGAAACAATAATGAACCTGTGACACTAATCGAATTATATTTTCGATAGTTATAAATACAATTCTATTTCAGAGCATCATGCCATTTAATAAATGTTTTATTTTTTTCTACTATTGGAATGAAAAACGAAGTAAAGAATTATTACATCTTGAAGTAAAAAAAATATATTTATATATAGGTGCTTAGTCAATTCGGCATGGACACGTACCGCGACCCGTTGTCGGAGAACGTGGTGGGCTATCACTACGTAGCGCTGCTCGCGGTCGGCATCTTGCTCTTCGTCGTTAATCTCGCACTGGAGTATGATTGCTTTGATTTTGTGATCACTAAGTAAGTTTTATATTAATTTCCTATTATTACTAAGTAGGATTACCTTACCTGATAAGCGGGAACCAAGCCGTATATGCTATACGCACATACGCACAAACTGACAAAAATTTTAAAAACATTGCTTTATTTTTTGTCAGTTGAGATTGATACATGCCCCCAATAAAAGATTTTCTATTGAGATCTGTTCACAATTTTATTATGTGATTTTATTTATATATTGTTTACTTATTATTTTATTATTTTTATGCAAGTGGTTGAGGGTTAGACTCCCACTCGGGGAAATGAAATATTTATTCCAATTTATATTTCTATTTCTTCACCCTGGTGTTGGGTCCTGCCACTAAACACGCAATACCATTAGAATTCGGCAGAAAGTAGGGAACAGAGTGTCTTAACACTAGGTTACCTTACCGTGTGCGGGATACAGCGTGAAGTTGATTTAATATTTTAGGGAAGCACATAGTAGATTAAATATTATCTTATAACAGTCAAAAATGGCACAAACCAATCGACCTTCCATAGATTAATATATAATATAATAAACTTGACAGACTCGGACGTAAAGTACCAATGCGAGGCGCCGCGGCGGCGGCGGAGGACGTGCGCGCGGAGGAGCGGCGCGTGCTCGCGGCCGCGCAGCCGCTGCGGCTGCGTACCATCGGGAATATCAACGCAGGTGCTGAATCACTTATCATTTATTGGTTTCTTCTTTTTTTGTTGTACTTAGTTTCAATTATTTTTATTTTTCACTGTAGCTTCACACTACTGTGTGAATTTTTAATTTTCGAAACTTTGCGTTTTGAGTGGTCTTGTTACCAGGACGAACGATGAAAATTAATTCAACCACATAATTAAATATAATCGTCACGCGATGTCCCACTGCGCCACAACAGTCTATATGATTATTTTATTAACTTTTTTCGTGTTATTTTAATAAAATGAAATAATATGTACTTACAATTTATCTCAGGCTTTATAGACACAGAAGACATCATAAAGAACGGTTCGCTCAAACGTTCAAGTTTCAACAAAACAGACAGTCTTTCTTTGAGAGAAGATGTATGTGCGGCGTTGCGGCTTCGAAAGACGTATGGGAAACAAGTGGCTTTGCATTCGCTCACACTGGGCTTGCCGCCGGGACAGGTAAGTTGTAGTTCTATGTAGCTCCTTTAAATAATAGTTTTAAATAGAACATTATTTTATTGGATTACATATCTATTGTCAAATTGTAATAACTAAAAGTGTTTTTACTGTAGACCCCTGTAGTAAGTAGTTCCTGAGTTTAGTGCGTTCAACCAAACAACTTCTTCAGCTTCAACAGCTTCAGCAAGTGTAGATTAAATAAAACTTCCGTAGTTTTTATAGGTGTATTGCTTTGATGATTCGAAAGTGCTTATAATGATGGAATTGAATAATTCAAACTATTCAAAATGCAATCCAATTTCTGGTCTAACATACATGTTTTATATTTTCCAGTGTACGGCGCTCCTAGGCGAGAACGGTGCAGGCAAATCAACCACATTTTCCCTCCTCACGGGACAGCTGCGCCCCTCCGCGGGGCGCGTGTGGCTGAGGGGCAGCGCCCCCCGCGCCGGCTGGGGCACGGGCCGGGACCTGTGCAGGGGGCATATTAGTGAGTGTAGTTTTGACGTATAATTAGGGGAAAAATATTTTTTATTAGCTGGACGCTGCCGCATCCGGCATTATCCCGCAACGTCACACTTTGTCCCGTTACCAGAACCAGAAAATGAAGATATTAAATATTTCATTTCCCCGAGTGGGATTAGATTCCCACGTTACAGTCACACGCTTATCCCTGCGCAACTACGGCCAGTGGCCTCTAATACAATGTATTTAAAATTAATTTCAACAAAACTGCGTATTCTATTCCGTATGTACTAATTAAAATCTTATTTATTACCATATTAACACGTTTCTTTCGCAGGTTACTGTCCGCAGACCGACGCAATAGATATGCTGTTAACAGTGAAGGAGACTTTGATATTTTACTGTATGCTTCGTGGCATAGACAATAGAGAAGAGGTATGTAACAGATATTTGCCAAAAAAGTTATCGTTGAGGCAGTCGTGGCGCCCTGCACTTGTTCACAGGTCCGCGACTAAAGACGTCACGGTTGTGGTATGGTTCCCACTCTAGAAACATAATTATTTAATATTTTCATTTCCTCGCTCTGGTGTCGAGGCAATGCGTGGCTTTAAGTACCGTCACTTTAAACGCAATGCCTAAAAGAATTGGCCGTAAGTTTTAGTAGTATTTAATACTAGGTTCCCAGGATTCCTAATCTGCTATGTGCGGAATACAGAATTAAGTTATAGAAGTTATCCTATTAAAAATACTAATGAACTTAGAGAATGTATAATTTTTTATTTTCATGTATTCTAAAATATATTTTCTTTATTAATTTTAAAAAATATTCAAGTAATTTGTCATGTTAAGTAATAGCCCGTGCCATCTACGAATTTTGCTGATACCCTACACTCGAATAATATACAATGATTTGTCATTACGTCGTAGTGTCTTTCTCTCGTCTGCCATTCGTCCCATCGTAACAATGCCTTGCCCGCGCAGGTGGTGTCCCGCACGCTGCGCGCGCTGGAGCTGGCGCCCTACGCGCGCGCGCGCTGCAGCGCGCTCAGCGGCGGCAACCGCCGCAAGCTGTGCGCCGCGCTCGCGCTCATGTCGCGCGCGCGCGTCGTGCTGCTGGACGAGCCCACCAGGTGGGGGGGGGGCTTTGTATTCATAAAAACCATGTTTCAACTAACAACATAAGTTGTAACAAGCGTATAAGAATTTCGACGTAGCTTGGCGAGAA
>DWAO01005005.1:0-12181 GCA_018230605.1 Heliconius congener
ACAAGCTTAATAGTATTTTACTCTGGAAGAAATATAAGTTCTGTAAAAGCCTCGATTTCGATTTCGAGGTTTTCGATTTCCTTACAATTCTAATAGAATAAGAAAGCAATTCAGTGTATTCAAATTATTTTCGCACGTTTCAAGCGAGCGGGTCCGCGCGCTGGTCGCTAAATAAAAATAGAGTCAGGTTTGACCGTTTATATGTTATAAAATTTATATAGGATATTTTTAAAATCTAATCAGTACCACATAATATAATAATAATTCTCACGTAGTTTGATTTAGTCTGGCACTTAGACGAAAATCAATTATCCTTACTATAATGTAGGTATATTAATATACTATGTTATAATTGAGATATATAATAGATACATAGGTAGTTAATTTATATTATGGCACGTGAGTGATACTTGACGATTTTATCTATATTTTATTTCGAACTTTCATTAACATTAATATGCTAAATAATGATATCTATAATCACTATATCGCTTTAATCGATTCACTAATACTGTATCGGTTCTATTGGCTGCGTATTCCAGTCAGTAATAACGGTTTTATTCAGCCATTACGATAAATAATCTGTTGTTTCCAGCTGGATTTATTTATTAATACCTTTGTATTAAAACTTCGAACCTAATTGGATTCTATTATTGTAGTGTTTAGTCACTGCCTTGGTGCTAAGTCGAAGATTGAGGGTTCAAACTCCATCGAAGATCAAAATTTGTTTCAGGAGATCCCTTACTAGATCGCAAAGCCTTCAGACCTACATCATTTAAGCAAAGCTAAAATTTTGAGTACTTACGACTATAATACTAGACTACTAGAAAGTGGGGCCCACTCTGAGGTAGCGACAACTTTTGGTACACACTCACCTACGTTAAAGTAAAAGCGCTCGTATTTAAATATTTTTTTTAAGAATAATTCAATAAACATTAACTTATTATTACTAGGCCTTTACTCCTGCCAGACGTCCTTAAGTTTGTTTAAAGTTGAGGCAAAATACGACATACTAGCTAGCTTTAATTTTAGATGTATTATTTACGGACTGTTTTAAGACCCATTATAAGCACTCAGACCAATCCGATGGCTTCATCATCCTCCCAGACAGAGATGTACCTTTATTTGGCGCTACCTCTGAAAGAGCCCCACTTTCAGTAGCATGCTGTTTTAACTACATATTAGACTAATAGTCATCAAAATGTCAGCTTTGCTAAAATTACGTAGGTCTGGCGGCCCTGGGATCTTGGGCTTTTTCGTGTTTGACTATAATGTAAACGTATACATATTTGTTGATTGTTGGATAACCTGACGACCATAATATAGTTTAAGGTCAGATAGCAGCTTATGTGAGTGTTTTCTCTAAAGATAAGATTATTATTATTAAAATACTACTAACACAAAAGTAAAATTCACCAATCCTGATATATCGGTTCCTAATCCCTTGAAATAATTACACAGCGTATACAATCAAAACAAAAATCTTTTTATTTTAGGTACTTATATTATTACGTGGATACTGCCTCAAGCAATAACTCTATCAATGTCCCCAGCCAACTTTCGAAAGGATTCTTGTTACAATCTTTAATTTCACTTCTATCTATTCTCGATAAAGCTATTCAATATGGAATAGAGCCTCCGGCGATTGTGTTTCATTCGATAACGAGCTTCGGCCAGCGCTGGTCTGCCTAAATGTAACCCAATCGACTAAAGTACCCAATGTGAATTTAATTTTCTCTAATTTATTTTTATTTATTTTATTTTAGCTTCACGCTTTATCCCACACACAGCAGGGTAGGCATAAGGAACGAATTATGGAGGCACGTGTTGTGAGGCGGAATTCAACACCGCACTTTGCCTCAACACCAGAGTGACAAAAATTAAATATACATTTAAATAAATATTTCATTTTCTCGAGTGGGGATCGAACCCAGAAGTCGCGTTTACAAGCACACGTAAAGCTCCTGCGCCACGTGTGAACTCTTTCTATTTTTATGATAGTTATATTGAATAACTTGAAATATATAATTAAATATTGGATTATAATGGTATACTTGATTGCATTATAAAGCTTTTTATTAAAAAAATATTTAGTAGCGATATAACACGTTAACTTGAGTTTAATCTGTTAATGAGTCTCCACTAGACAAGTAGACAATATAGTAAAGAAATGAATTTGTGCTTGTATAAAATATTAAGCATTCTAAATAAATAAAAACTGAAACTTAACTTAGATTTACGCTTTATCCCTAGTTAGATAGAACGGAGCGCCAAACGCTACGGTCTCTACATGCCTCTTTCACCTCTTCCACTGTCATCCACCCCTTCGTACAAGGTTCTCATGCTTTTTACGTGACTTTCCTCCAGTATCTGTGATACTGTGTTTTCGAAGTTTCGAAGGTCAACCGAGGTCTCTCCCTACCCCTCTTATCTCTCTTATAAATAAAAACATGTCAATAAAATTAAATAAAACCAATAAACTCTAATTACGCAAAGCGCTTTTATTGGTTTAAGTTTTATATTAGTATAATAGCAATTAGGTATTCACAAAAGAAGGTCGCTTACAGAATTATTTATAAGATATCTACTGAAGAATAAATCAATAATGGCAAAAATACATTTCTTTTATTTAATAATTTCATGATAAATTTAGAGGACACTAAATTAATTTTAATTTATAATACCTTTTTATTGAATATACAACAATAAGATATCTTTTTATTAATGTTTTTATTTGCGGGAGATTAATATAACGAAATTTTCATTTATAAAGGAATTTCGGTAGACTTTTAAATATTGATAAAGTAAAAAATGTAATTATTTTTTTTTATATGGAAAAGATAAGGCAAACAAGCGTACGGGTCAAGGAAAGTAAGTGATGTTTAAATCTTGTCGCACATTCATATGTATCTTATCTGCATGTCTATCTGTACCATAGTGTAGTATAGTAGCTTCTAAGCGCATAGATCAATTTTGAATTATTTTGCTTTTGTTCTAAAGTTGACTTAATTAAGAGTTTTCTTTACCACTATTCAGGAAAACCTGTTTAGCCGTTTGAAGATCATCAGCTCCTTTCCAGTTTACGCCAGCAAATTCCACAGGCCTAATCTACTCGATACTTCGTGTCCTATCACTTTAACTATATAGTCTAGATACATACACAGCAGAGTCAGAGGCAGAGGGAACCTAGTATTAGCACATTCTCTTTACGACTTTCCGCCGATTTCCGAAGGCATGGCGTGTTGAGTTGCGGAATTCAACGCCGTGCTTTTCCTCGAAAACAGAGCGAAAAAAATAAGATATAAATTTTGATAAATATACTATTGTAATGACCATGTAATATAGGTTTTTTTTGAGTCAAGGTGCTTTTTATTTTTTTAATATATTGAAATGAATGTTTGTAACACTCATTTTAACTACATAAATAAAAATATATAAATAGTAAAATGATACAAAGCAATTAAAGGATCGCATGTTTTTCTCTCATGCAGTAATATTATTATGAAACTATATTAATATAAAACTAGTTAATGACGTCAACTATTATTAGCACTCTATCTGATGAATAACATTATAATGCTTTTATCTTTATTTTTGAAGAATTTCAATGAAAAAATTATTCATTCAGTCCTTAAGATAATTGTTTTAAGCTTTTAAGTTTTATTTAAAGATTGACGGAAATTGGGGGATAACATGACATATAGGAAAAATCATAAAGCGTAGCGTAGGTTTTTAGTTAACTCAGATTTTGGAACGGTAAATTACTACTAAACTTTGTTTGGGCGTGAAACCGTGTTTGTACCGATGTGGTCTAATGTCGTATTTATGTCGCACCCACTCTGCTGGTTCACGATAAAAGGTTTAAAGCTATATGGCTGTATTTCGGACATTCTAATCTGCAATTTGCTTCTAACGGCGACTGTTTTATGGCTACTTAGTGTGAATATTCACGCTTTCAAACAAAATAACCAAAACGCCTCTTTCTAAAAAGCCAAACGGTATTTTGTTACTTTGAAACATTATTCTTTCACACTAAACCCCACAAAGTATTCTCACAAGAATATTGTGGAATAAGTGTAATTCATTTTTAATGTAAGTTTCAGACCACAGAATAAGTTTAGATAAATAAAATTTTGTGATAAAACGCTTTTCGCAATTTTCTGTTATAAAAAGTTTACCTATTAAGAGCTCGGTAGAACTACGTCAAAAATGTTTTCGATAGAAAACACTTATGGAGCGCTGGGAATATTCTGGTTGAACTTTCAGATTGCTGTATTTAAAATTTTCGTTTATGCATTTTATATTGAATATATTTTTAAGATGAGCTTTTATTCACAGATATCGATTCCCAGAGACGCTTATAAAGTTAATCGAGTTAAGTGAATTTTTGCTAATCAATGTAATACGAGTTACCTTATAAAATGTCTTAAAGGAGAAGATATTGGTTTCTAAATTTTTTAAATCTTTTATCTATTATACATATATTTATGTAAATTAATGAGAGGCAGTCGTGGCGCAGGGGCACAAGGGTATGATTACACGGCGACGGTTGTGGGTTCGATCCCCACTCGAGCGAATTAATTATTATTCATTTCTTCGCTCCGGCATCAAGACATGGCGTTGAATTCCGCCATCTAATGTGCAATGCCCCGAAAAATTTGGTGGAATGTGGGGAACGAAGCGTCTTAATACTATGTTCCCTCTGTCTACTCTGCTATATGCGGGATACAGCGTGAAGGTGATTTTCATTTGTTCACAACAAAAAAATAAAAGAAGTAAATGTTAATATTCCTATTTTGTTTGTTGCGGTTGACTTTTAAATACAATGCTACTCTGGGAAAAGGTCACATAAAAATCATAGGGGTCCCCCGGAGGGTATATGTGAAGAAGCTCGCACTGGTCAAGACAATGGAAGCATTTGGCGTTTCATTTTCGCTTTGGAAGCAGAGAACAATGTGCTTACGGATAATATTTTTATGCTTTCTTTCTGTTTGTTAAATAACTTTAGGATGAATCTGTTATCATCAACGTTATCAACAACATTAAATTTCTTCTGGTAATGTAAGCTATTATGTTTTTTTTTATGTATTATATGTAAATTCGTGTCGTACTTTGAACAATATATAGTTTCAAAAATATTTATTATTTCTGTTATAAGTATGTGCGATTTAAATGTATTGTTACTACCAGGAAATGGCTTAAAAATATAATATAGCTATCATAAAAAAAATATTTAAACTATAATTATAATTACATAATAATCTAACACAACAGGTTAACTTTTAGAGCGAAATAACAAAATATTCACTGGAGGGGGACACCACAATAATTCATCGTCCACTAAACTTAAAAGCTTTAATAGGGCCATTGTCTTTATAGCTTTTCTTGTCAATTAAGGACTTGACGATCGTACTATTGATCGTACTACTAACCATCAACGGCGTAGTGCTTCAAATTTATCAATTTTCTAGGAATAAAGTGCGAAGCCTTTTGCGCAGTTTTAATTTTATTAGGAAAATGAATTATAAGACTCGTGGTAGTAATAATTTCTTAGTACGCTCAATAATAGCACGGAATAGAAATTAAAGTACGAAATATTTAATATTTGTTTATTTACCTAGTGTCGAGTTCCCCTATGTAGAGTTGAAACGCCGTGCTTTGTCTTCCGTTTCTTTTTTTTCAGCTTTACATTAAAAAAAAGAAAGAAAATATAATAGCGCATGAAGCAAGGTGGCCAGAAAGAGCCTAGTATTAAGACAATCCGTTCCTCACTTTCCACCGAATTTTGCATGTAATGCGTGTTGAATGGCGTTACTCAACGCCTCATTAGAGTGAAGAAATGAAACGATGAAATATTTCATTTCCTCGAATGGGAATCGAACCCACAACCTGTCTCGTTTAGGCCCAGCGCCACGACTAGCCTTTATCTTCGTCATACCCCTGTAAAATCAGTCACCATAAGATCACACATAATTTGCTTCACGATAGTTTTAAATACTCTAGTTAGACAATTTTGCATTATATTATATACCACTTATTCTTGTATATGTGTTAATGGTGTGTAAAATGCGTTATCCCAAGAGAACAAGCCGGTGCAAGTTGGAAAATACGGATACTTAAACTTCAGATTTATGAGTACGATATTCATAAAAGTACTTTTATATCTACATATATTAAAAAAATATACTCCTATGTATACAACATATATTTGGAAATTGTATTTCTTTTATTTAAAACTAAAAATAACTTGCATTTTACAACACAAGTCTCTCAATATGTGGCATATGTACATATATTTAACTATTTGAGGCCTTTGTGACGCAGAGAGGCAGCATTTGAAGGCAAACATAATGATTGTGGGTTCAATCTTAATTCGGAGAAATGATATTATGATACCTATTTGATAATTGAACACGCTATGTCTCGAATTTGGGAGCAAATAGAGAATGGAGGAAACCCTGTTAAATACGGAATAAAGCGTGAAACTGAACAAATAATATTTAAAATAGCTTATTTGAATCCTTTGAAAAGTTGCTGACAACCATAATGCCGCTAAGACAAAATTATCGATTTTATAATGTTTTAATGACTGTAATATATTGCGTCTGCATGTTTATTTTATATTTTACAGCCAGCTCCAAGCAATGAATTCGCGTTCATTATTGAAATTCGTCATCTAGATCTTCTAATTACCTATATAATCGATCTGGTTTTGGTGCTTTTCGTTATTGTTACTCAAGTAAATACTCAAAGCGCAGCATTGAAATCCGCCACTCAACAGGCAATGCCTCTAGAATTTCAGCGGAAAATGGGGAACGGAGTGTCTTTCTTCTATTTTCTTCTACAGTCCTTATACTAGATTCCCTCTATTCTACCTTCCTGTTAAAGTTAAAAGTTATCAGGTAAATAATACTTTATGGAGAAATATCGATTGCCCGAGCTGACTTTAGTCAACATGGCCCCATTATACCTATACAAAGACCGTATTCTACTGTATTATTAGCAGTATTTCAATCGTAAAGTACATGGTCTATAATTTTAATATATCCCCAGAATGAAAAAATCTATAGGTACTTCTCTGGCATTCATAGCCGTTGTGTACAACGGAACTAACTAACAAATCCCTATACAATACACCATGCCGATATTGTTGAGGTATCTGAAAGCAATATGCAGCGTTTAATAATAAAACAACGTTTGTAGTTATGCTGAGTTTAAACCATCTAGGTTACGCGTACATTTCTCGGTAGAAGTGGAAACAAATTTACTGTGATGACAATTCTTAATTTTTTTATAATTTTTTAGTTACTTTTTAGTAATATTGGTTTATTTTTTGTTCAAAAACACAATTTTGTTTCAATGTGGTTATATGACTTTCATAATTGACATAAAAAAAAATGTTTAAATCAATATAAAAATGAACTGCATTGCAGAGATCTGAGTAGAGCTTTTGCGTCTTGTCAAGACTTTCTGCAATATAATCAGCAAAGTTTCTAAGTAACGTTCTTACATAAAGGAAGTATTGAAAGGTGAACCGAGTTTAATCTCTTTGACGACGTAGTTGAGATGACCGAGGATATTGACTGTACAAGAAGATTCTTGTACACAGAATATAATTGTGTAAAGCCGATAAGTACTTAGTAATCTAAGCGAAAAATCTGAATATTTTGAATTGTTAATACTATAAAAATGTTATAAACGCTTATGTGTATATGTACTTTTACGCTAATATGGCAGCGATTTTTTAAATAATATAATAATTCGTACAGAACATTTGTGATATAGTTGTGGAGGACTGTAAACGTGACAGACAGATTATGGGTTTGATTTCCACTCTAGGAAATGAAATATTTAATATTTCCATTTCCTCCCTCTGGCAACGAGGCAAAGCGCGTTATATATAAAAAGCAATGCTCAAACCACCGTTATCATATTACTGGTCTAAGACTATAAAATATAAATGTATCAAGTGTTAGCTACTATCCACGTCATTAATCTTCCGGTAATGGCGACGTGGCGTAATGGACAACGACAAAAATACCTATTATTAATGAACCCGGCTCTCAGAGCAACTACACTTCGGGCTCAAGTTACGACAGGTCACCGTACTTATGTTGGCTGTAAAGGTAACAGTTGGTTGGTCTTTGTGGAACTTTTGAGTATGTCATAAAAGAAAGCTTGTAAGCTAAGCGTAAATGTTTGCTATTTGTTTGCTTCACAAAGCAGTTCATTTGTGTTAATAAAATTAGGGTTTTTTTTAATTTTTTAATCATTAGATATGTGAATATTCTTTTATAATAATCTAGTGATATGTTGTTTTTTTTATGCTTCACGCCGTATTTCGCTTTCGAGGCATTGCTTGTTGAGCGGAATTCAGCGTCCCAATTTGTGTTGTTACCAGAGCGAAAACATGAATGGATTAAATAATTCATTTCCTCGAGTGGGAATTGAACTCCGACAATCGCGTTTATGCCACGATGGCCTAACTGCTTAGGTTGTAGTTAAAAAACGATTTAACTGATAAAATTTAAAGTTAATATAAAAATAGCAAAAGATATATTATTTCATATCAAAGTTTATTTTATGAAAAACAATTTTTAAGGGTGTTGAATAAATTATTATAATATTATACATTTAACATACAGTAATAAATAGAATAGTAAAAAAAATATTATAAATGGATTATCATTACAATTAAATTCTTTTTCTTATCTTCATCATTTTCATCTTCAAAAAACATTATAATTTATGAAATAATTTTAGATTTCACACTATTTCAATATTTTATAGTAACATGTAAAAAGAAAGTTTTTGCTGTTCTGTTTTTCAATGTATAAAATACTTTCTTTTGTGAAACAAGGCTTACCTGCTCCACTGCGCTTTTACGAGTGAAGGATGGGCTTTGAAACTTGTTATGATTTAAAATCAATGAAAAATCTTCATAATTAAAATTTATTAAATGATGTGAGAGTATTTCTTAATATTGTATTAATAATTTAAATACCGGATATCCATAATTTTATATGATTATCAGCTAATTCCAAAAATAAAATGAAAAAATTTTGCGCAACTATGAGTAATTTCTGAAATTCAAAAGGTCTAGCCCAACAAGCATGGTAAAGATACATTGGCATCATATAATATATACGTGTTAATTTCATTAATACATCTTAAATAGATTCAGAGAAAGTAAACTTTAACATTATGGATTGTTACTCCCATAACTTCCTTACTAGGCCTCTATACTTTTGCCTCTAAGCAGAGGCAAAAAAAAATGGTGAGTGACGCTATTTCAGATAAAAAGTGATACAATCGTATTAAAAATAATTCATCAGAAGCCAATGCAGCTCTCCCATGCTTTTCGGGCTACACATAACCCTTTTTACACTTTAATAATATTTCTATTCATGAATTCTAATTTACATAATTTAATTCAAAATGTAAGCTATTTGTTATTTATGTATTGCATATTATTGTTACATGTACGATTGATTCGGATTGGGAGTGAATTAATTGTAGAGCCATATTAGACGAACCAGTGACTGAGTCTTAATTGTTTTTAATTAAACATAATTATTAATATTAGCACAACTATATCGCTTTAGATAAATTCTATGTTTAGTAGATGTTATGTTATGTTAACTTATTTTATTATTTAACAAAGTTCTATTTCAGGTAATCTGTTTATAACTAGCTTCAATGTAGGCAATAAAAAGTTCCGATATTACTTCTTCCTTCTGGCATTAATCCCGGCGTATGTTGCCGGGGTCTGGCTTCTTGTTTATTTTCTTTAAGCTACTCCACTTGGCTCAAACTGTAAAGTCCTGAGTAGATTGACCATTGGCTCTCATGTCCTGCATCACGACATCCAACCAGCGCTTCCTTGGGCGTCCGGGAAGTCTAGCTCTGACATTCCGAGTTCCTAGGCCGGCGCGCAACGTGGCCAAACCATCTTAGGCGACGCTCTTGGAGCTTATCCGCTACGTCACGGACTCCAAGACTACCTCTAATGAATATGTTGCGTATGCGGTCAAACCGCGTTACGATGCACATCCACCTCAGTGAATCTCCTGAGTGTGCCGAGATAGTGGTGGCCGGCATTCGTATAAAAGAAAAGTTCCGTTATTACTGACTCACTTTATTAAATTTTATTACATTCCCTCGATTAAGTTCACGTTAATTTTCTAAATATACACATATAAATACATACATCCATCCATATACAGGTATATATTATATACGTATTCTTGTCACAGCGTTGATATATTTATAAAAATCCCTGTTTGAAACGCGCCATCACTTTGCTAGTTGATTGATGCATGCGATGTGCGGGTCGGGCTATAATACGTTAGTTGCGTCACACGGCCACGGCCGGGATTGGATGCGGGATTGGGATGTGATGTGGGATTATAGGGATACAACCATCACTCTCAATTGTGAACATTAAACGTGAAAACCAATATACTATTATATATGGTTCTTGGAGAGGATGGGTAATTTAGGGTTATTGCTTATATATGTATGTGTGTACATGGATAATAAATTTTAGTTTATAGCTATGTACGAGCATGTGAGAAAGCAGTCTGTGCAAAGTGTTTTTGTTTCATAATATATTTTTGTGCTAATAATAATAATTACATTTGCTTCTATCGCTGGTGCTGGTAATAAATATCTTAGAATAAATATTTTAGTTTTTTTTTTTAATATTTTTAGATTAGGTACAGTATATTTTGTTTAATATATGCTTACAAATATATTAATAACCATTTTACATTGAACAAAAATTAATTTAATTTCATTTACCGCCATCGTCGCGGAGAGGAACGTTGTCAGAATGTTCCTACGATGATTGGGGGCTTCATCTCGAAGAAATGAACTATTTTCATTGCCCTGGTCTGGATCGCGCGCGGAGTACAGTTTTAGCACTTAAATGCGTTGTCTTGAATTTAAATAAAATGTAGAGAACGGAGTGTTATGTCAGTAGATTTTATTATTACTAAAGTTTGCATAAAGCGTCATGCTGACAAAAAATATAAACGTATAGAAATTTCACTGTATTAATCGAAATTTGGATACAAAATGAAATAAAGAACAACGTTTTTGTTTCGACGTTATTAACAGCTGCAGGAGCGATGACAGGCCTGATGAAAATTTAATCTTTAATACATGGCTGCAGATAGCTGTGATGGATTATAATAGGGTATCAGCACTGAGTCCTGACAATTACTCGGGGCCTCAAGTGTGCTCCGTCACGTCGGTATCCAATCAACGTGGATCAACGATATGCAAACTTAACCTTGTTATGCATTCCCATTGAAGGGGAATAAGGGAATGGGTGGGCTAGCGTGTACTGCACTCATCTAATTTATTATTCGTATTTTTATTATAATGTTTTATTTGACATGCAAAATGCTAGTTTTTGTTTTTTTTTCAGGTTTAGTGTGTGTTTGACCAATATATTATTATATTTATTTATTAATGAACTGCCGCTACTGAAATATCTGTATTTAGCTTATATTCATATATGTATAAATATATGTAGATAACAAATCGTCTACATTGATTGTTACACATAAGATTGTTTTGCGACGAGTTTTTATAATGTATGAAACCTAGCACAGCGTTAGGTTTCGCTATTTAGCAGAAGCAGTTGACTGAAGCGGATGCAGTAGTAAGTAATCGATTAAATTTTTTTGGGGTTCCGTACCTCAAAAGATAACAACGAAACCCTTGTAGGACTTTGTTGTCCGTCTGTCCGCCTTTTAAGACCATCTAAGTCGACACCATGTGATCGTATAAAAGTTGCTGAAATTAATATAAAATATTGAAGTCTATAGTCTCTTGAAGCACAGAAAAATTTCTTAATCAACTTAACAACTTTCTTAGTCAACGCAATCAAAAAATGAGAAGATATTAATTTATATATTGATTTTGGTGCATTTTGTGTGAAATTCAGTGCGTAATGAAAACCTTATTTCCCGTGGACTTATATTGTTAGTGAAAGTTTATAGGTATTTCAAAGAAAAAACTACGTAGCGTTTGGCGCTCCATTTTCTCTGTCTAACTGTACAAAGATTAGATTAGATTAATAAAAAAAAAAAATTACAAACTTATATTTGTAGTTAGTTGGGGGTCCAAGATGGAAGGCTTGCTCGCAGCGACCCCTGCCAGCCCTTACGAG